>PVIH01010591.1:8535-74344 GCA_004025045.1 Sigmodon hispidus
CTCCCTCTCTCTCTCTCTCTCTCTCTCTCTCTCTCTCTCTCTCTCTCTCTCTCTCTTTACTGCATTTTGTTATGTTTTTAGAGAAATTGGGTATGTGTGAACACTGAGTGTATATATTCTGTAATTCCTCATAAAATTGAATAACTTACATGCACAATTTACAATGATGTTTTTATTATCTGGGAAACATCTCTCCAGCTTCCTTTCAATCTCTGGAAAAACTATGGTTTAAATTTTGTTAAAAGCTTGCAACAGTGTCCATTCTGTACCCATGGTGGTTGTCACTCTCACACTGTCCTCAGCTTCCCACATTCCCAGGCCTCCCTGAGATGCTCTTTGTTTTGAGACTTCTGCTTTGCTCCTCCTGGCTGACCTGAACAGAGACATTTAACTCTGGGAGATTGAGCAGTCCAATACTGATGTGTGAGTCTACCTTTGTAAGCCTGCTTTATCCCTAGACCACCCTGTTTAAAGACAGGTGGTAAACTGGTTCCTTAACATTTAATGCACTTTGGGATAGGAAAGTTTTGTCCATTGCTATCTAGTTAATACATCATTGAATAAGCTTTATGACAGTTTGAGATGGCCTTAAGATATATTCTACATGAAAACCACTCTCTACCTTGACCCTGTGTATTTAATATGGCAATATGAGATTTTAATTTTCAGGTAATATACTTTAAATATATATATATATATTATTTTATTGCACTTTTTTCCAGTTTGAAGTTTTTATTAGGATTCTGAAACATATTCCCCAGAGACCATGATGAAGGGATTTCTATGTATTCAGTCATTTGATTCCAGATCTTCCTTTGTACAAGATGGTAGTCTTCTTTTAGGAGCGCACACCTGACATTCTGGTACTTGAAGAACTGAGGCTGGAGGGTCATAAACACCTGGCTAGCCTGGGCTACATCGCCAGCCCCTGCCTTAAAAGGCAAATAATTTACAAAAATTCCAAGGATGTTACACAAAGGGATAATGGGTATTGATTTTATTTCCACTTAAGTTTTTTCTGTTTTCATTATTGAGAATATTCTGTACTTTTTCTCATTCTATTCTTAGTAAAAGTCTTGATTTATATATAGCATTGTTGAGTGTTGTATTGACTGTGTATGGCTTGGATAATTAAGACATGGAAAAATAGCTCAGTTAAAAAGAAATAATCACAGACACAAAAAAGCCCAAAGAACTGTTGACCTGGATGGAACTGGTTTCCTAAGTTGACAGGGGATCTTAATTCATCACATAAAAACAGTCACACCATTGCATTTTTTTCTTCCTAATAAATTTACACATGAATATAAGAGTTTGAAGTTGCAGCTTATCACCCTTTATAAGTCATGCTTATGATTTTTATCTTCTTTATAGTTATTGTTAATTTATCAGCATTTTAAATTCATTTTACTGTTTTTCTTGATAAATACAATATAAATAAAGAAAAAAAAAAGAAGAAAAAAAAGAATCCATATTCCATCAGCAAGGCTGTGAGTGCATGAACACACTCATTCTAGCTGTCAATCTACTTTAGTGGGAAAGCAAGACACAAGCCACATCCCCCAATAAATCCTCACAAAGAAGGTGGCACAAACCTTCAGCTTTGTCTCCAGGGAATAGAATCAAGATGCTACTTGATTGCACTTTAAATGTGCTTTTTAAAAATGCTAACAAAAATAGTTATTTAATTGCACTATTAGGTGAAACATGTATGTAGTAATTCTTCCACAAATACATTAGTGATCATTAATGTATATTTTCCTTCAAAATTGAGCTCAGAAAAGATGTGATCAGATTTTGATGCTGAAATCCATTATGTGTTTATTACTGATGTGAGAAAGTAATTAAGAGGCAACTTTAGCTGTACTGTTACTCTGACTCTTGTTGGGCACTGTATATATTTCATGGCGATGACAGGTAAAGCATTCACCCTCTGTTACAATTAGGTAGCATTCTAACACAATTACGTGTTCATACTTTTATACTTGGAGTGTGACGAAAGCTATGAATTTCCTCCAAAGTGAAGGAAACCTCGTAAAAAAAGAATATATTTTAAAGCAAATACAATTTCTGTATTTGATCATAGGTATTCTGAATTTTCATGAAATTCACAATCAAAAACCTATCAGCCTTTTAAATGAGCAATGTGTTTTATGGTCAGACTATAACATGCTTTTGGTAGTACTTAAGCTAAATTAGATTAAAATTGTACACTATCCAACTTATTTTTTGCTTTTCTTAAATCCTGAATTTTAATGTTTCTATTCATTGATAGAGAATCCTTTTTACTTTTTAAAATAATGTATGTATGCTACTAGAATTAATAACTAAAATTCCACAAAAATTATTAATATAACTTGCATGTAGGTTTCTATTTTAAGCAAAATAAACATAGTCCAAGCATTCAATATGGAATTAATTTCACATTATGTCTTTATGTATATGATTTGTTTTGTCAAATTAAGTTTAAAATTGCATTTATTTTGTAGCTTCCTGAGGTTGATTGTTGTTTCAGGGATGATGATTGATAAACGTATCTTCTTTGTCCAGTTTGGCAGGTTCACTGGTGTCACTCTCTTTTGTCTCACAAACCAGAAGGGAGAAGTGTTGTAATTAAATTCTAATCTCCAAAAATCATTTTCTTTAAAACAGTAATGTGTTATACATGGTGGCCACTGAAAATGCTAATGGAGTATTTTTTAAGTGTTTCAGGTTATAGTTACTGAAGTTACTGGACTGAGATTCCCACAGTGCTCTGATGCTTTGCCTAACTGAGCTTAATTAAAAAGAGAACATTCCTCCATTGCTGGTAGGAGTGTAAACTTGTACAGCCACTTTGGAAATCAGTATGGCGGTTCCTTAGGAAACTAGGAATCAATCTCCCCAATGATCCAGCAATACCACCATTGGGCATATAACCAAGTTATGCATATTCTTATCCCAAGAGTATTATTTCAACTACGTTCATGTAGCATTATTCATAATGGCCAGAACCTGGAAACAAACTAGATGTTTCTCAACTTAAAAATGGTTAAAAAAAATTGTGGTACATTTACACAATAGAGTAGCACTCAGTAGAATAAAAAGAACTGACATCCTGAAATTTGCATATGCATATGGACCTTCATCCTGAGTGAGGTAACACTGACCTAGAAAGACATACATGGTATGTACTCACTCATAAGTGGTTTTTAGACATAAAGTAATAGATAGCCAGGCAATAACCCACTACCACCTCAGCAGGTAGGTAACAGGAGAAAGTTAAGAGAGACATTCATAGATTTTTCCCTGGGGAGGGGAAATAGAAAAGATATCCTGAGAAAATTGTGATCATGGTGGTGGTTTAGGGAAGTAGACTCCAAGCAATAGTGGAGAGGAAGCCTAAACTGGCCTTTCCTTATTATCATATAAATGGCAACCCTGATTGCCATTATAGAACCTTTATCCAGCAACTGATGGTGGGAGAAAAAGAGGTCTATAGCTAAATGTTGGGTTGAGCTACTGGTCTAGCTGACAAGAGGGAGGAGAGATTGTGTGAGCAGATGGATCAGGATCATGATGGGTAGACTCATGAAATAGGCAGTTCCAAGCAATTGGGAACTTGCAGACACTGAAATAACAGCTGACAAACCTTCATGGAACAGATCTAGATCCTCTGAATTTAGATGATAGTCTAAAGGTGTGGTAAGGTTCTGGAGCCTCTTTCAATTGAACCATAGTCTATTCTGGGTCCATGAACTGGCTTCTTGAAGCCCATGCCTAGTGGAAAATCACCTTTCTCAGCCTTAATACTTGGGGGAGAAACTGAATCCTGCCTCAACTGGATGTGCCAGACTGAATTGACTCACCTGGGGATTCTTTGCCTTCTCTGGGGAGTGAGCTGAACAGAAGGAAGGGGAAGGGGAGAGGCTGGAAGAGAAATGGAAGAAGGGAGGATGGGAAAGAGAGCAGTAGTGGGTATGGGAATAAATTTGAGTAAAATAAAAAATTAAAAAAAATTCTCTAAGGGAGGAAAAACAGTGAGTAGCTAGTAAACAAACCTTTGATTCTCAGATCTCTGAGATCTCTGCTATAAGGATGGGTAAGAGGTTATCTCTTCTCTGAAGGAACATTCTCTCTGTCAGTGGGATAATGATTAGCATATGAAAACAGTTTTCCTTACCAAGAACTTCCAACACATGGATTCAATTGATGGGTATTTGTAGCTTATGGGTTAGGAGCATGTGTTGGATTCATAAATGAATCTGATGGTTTAATTAATACTGAGACATTTTCTTTTATAACATGACTGTGACCCCTGAGCATGTGACACATTTTTAAGATGTGTCACTGATCATAGAGAAGACAAGATAGTGTGGTTAAGCTTCATTTGGAACTTTGAGTGAGCCCAGAGAAATCTCTTCGACATTCAGTTCTCACACTTTGGGATTTTTTCATCTTGCCTTTGGAAAGAAAAGCAAACTTACTCTGGGTGGAGTTATCAAAACAGACTTTGATGTTGAATCATTCTGCAGAAGCCAAAAACGTAAATGTATGTTTGTTAGAAAGTTAAGTTGGTATTCTCTTTCCAACAAATTTGATTCTCCTAATTCAAATAACCAAAGCCAAGCATGAGTTTACTGGACCCTACTACTCTGATGACTGGAATACAGTCAAATCACTCACTTGAAACCTTTTCCTTAGTTTCCTTAGCTTTGTCCATGACCTTCTAAGATGTGTTCAGAAAATGAAGGGTAGAATTGTTCAGCTTGTAGTTGGCAGGAGAGTGTTAGTGCTGAATAAGATCGCAAGTGATGGTTGGAATGGTTTGGTGTTAGTTTTTTCCATTGCACAAAGCCAAACACCTCAGCCAAGCAGCAGAACAGAAAGCACTGTCGAAATGGAAACAGAAAAGTGGTGGCAATTATGAAACTGGGCAATTGTGGCTGTGCGATTAAATTCTGACTCTTGTACTTTGTTGTGAGGAGGATCTTTTGGTCACCAACTACTTCATCCTGCTATGTCATGGATTCTTTGTCCAGCCTGGAGTGCTGAGGTGAGAATTATACACTCAGTGCTGTCAGAACCCAGATTGACACAGATTCCCTACTCTTCCAACTCAACGGTAGAAACAAAAGCCCTTGTTATAGCCTCAAACATTTCGGTCCGCTCCTGGATTAGCTCATTTCATGTTACTATGACCCTATGAAACCTGTTTTTTCTTAGACTGACTTGGGAAGTTCCTGTTCTTACTGAACAACCACTTACCATTGTATTGCTTTGAAGAATGAGAGAAACATTCCTGATCAAAAGAAGAATTATACTCTTCTCCTGTTCCATAGACACTCAGACCTTGGTGTTATTTTTAAATAACTATGGGGAGGGGGAGAAGAGCTAACGTATGTTAACTTTTTCTAACAAACTAATTAAGGATAGCTATAATATTTTTAAAATTAATTTATTTGTGTTAGATCACAGATTCCTCCCTTTAGGACATTGGTCACTCTAAGAGACCAGCCCCTCCATAGCTGGAAGAAATCGATCCACATGCCCAACAGCTCTTGATTTACTGTAACTGGCTCTCCTAGTTAGCTTTAACTGTTCAGTTGACCCAGCGTGGAATAATGTAAAATGTCAGTGTCAATTGTGGTATTGCCTCCATTGGATTACACTTATGGGCATGTCTGTGGGGTATTGTCTTGATTGCTAACAGCTGTAGAAGGGTCCAAACCACTGTGGGTACTACCACTTGTGGGCAGATGGTGCGCAATAGTCTCTGAATAGGAGGTAGCAATCTTCAGAGAATGAAGAAATGGCATTTTTCAGACAATTGCACTTGCTATCACAAATTCCAATTACTATACCTAGTTCTGGGATGTGTAAGAAGCTAGGCAGAAGCATGTGAGCCAGCAAGTGGTATTCCTTAGAAGTTACTGCCCTTAGTTACTGCCCTGGCTTCCCTCAGTGATGGTCTATGATCTAGACATATAAACCAAATAAATTCCTTTTAGCCTCAAGTTGGTTTTGGTTAAATTATTTTATATAGCAAGAGAATGGAACTAGAATACTAACTACTTTATATTACCTGGCTCCTCCATGCTCTTTGTCACATATGTATTTTGAAGTAAATCATGTAGTGAGGAGTTTCCCATCATTTCCTGAAAGAATGCAAGAGTCAGATGCTTTCTTTAGTTGGAATATTTCTCTACAAGGCTGTCCTCAACACTCCACCACCACCACATCGCTCTGTGTTTGATGATTGTCTCTCTGGTACTTTCTGTTCAAGCTATAATCAAATTTTATAGTTAGCTATTAACAGAGATGTTTCTTATAACCCCTGGGCACACAATAAATAATTGGTAGGGATTATGTGTATTTTATTGATACCCATATTCTATGCAAGTAAAATTATTAGTACATAGCACTAAACAAGTATTCGCTGACTTCATTGGTAAGTGGATGAATAATGAATTTAATTGTGTTTATCCAAATGTAAAATTTTGCTTTGCTTTACTACTCCATGAGTAGTTAATAAATGAAAGGGTGAATTACTAAAAATGATTTAGGTTATTTTTTATTCATAGCTAGCCTGAATAATTCTTACTTGAAACAGCTCTAGTGTTTGGACAACAGAAGTGTTACCTATGGTTTAAAGTAATAATGAGGATCTGTTTCCTCTAGAGTTAGCAATTTAACATCAGTGCACTGGGCACAATCTCACAGGACATGGCTTGTGACAGCCTTTTGGAACTTAGGATCTTCAAAGTGTCCTCAACCAAGAGTTCACCTAACTTCTGCTTTAATATTTAACCACTCAGATTTATTAGTCTTTTTAATTCATTTGACCTGACTATATTGATCAGCCCATTGGAACTTGTGATAGCAAGTGCAATTGTCTGAAAAATGCCATTTCTTCACTCTCTGAAGAATGCTACCTCCTATTCAGAGACTATATCGTACCATCAAGGTGAATGGGGGTGGTGGTAATATCTTCATCATGTTTGACTGCCTCTTCTCCTCTGAATTACTATACCCAGTGCTATTCCTATTTTTTCTTTGTGAATAATTAACTGGATAAAAATAATCAATAATTTATAGTAATGACTCAAGTGTTAAGAAAATCTACAATGCTTGCTGTACTATTCAGTAATACTTGATTGGATGATCCTCACCTGGAGGTCTTATGTTTTCACTCAGAATATGTGATACATGGCATATACTTCCTTCACAGACATGTTCAGATCTAGAAACATTTCCTTTTCTTCCAATGTATAAATTCTCTTCCATATAACTCTGCTTCATACTCACTACTTATTCTATGCATAACTTCATCATCTTCTTTTTATGATTTGGAAACTCTAAAACAAATTCCAGTATTTTCAAAAGTTATCATATTTTTTAACAGAAGCTCCATAATCAACTCCCACCCCCACTCTCCTTATAATCAAACAGAAAAAATGCCATAAGTGAACACTGACAACAAGACACCAGAAAATAGCTGTGAAGCTCTGTCCAACATTTGACATGCTTTTGGAAATTTATATAGTTCATAGTAGTATTTCTAAAAAAATACAACAATAAACATAGCATTTCCTGTTTGCAGTATTCACAAAGGCGCTACTAACAATCTCTTTGTATATTAAAACTGCTAAGGAACATGAATATCATAATTAACAATCACACTATCTAACATCATGCAAGTCACTGTATATTTTAGCAATTTGTATTCTGTCAGGAGATAACTAAAATATAAATTTCATCAACATTTACTTAAATATATGTCATTTAAAATTGAATGCTTATTTATATTAAATATTGATTTGTTCAACATGGAATTTATTGTTATCAGGGCATGGTCTTTATTGTAGGCATGTCATTTTGAGGATCATCATCTTGAGCTGCTGAGAGTTCCTTATGAACTGAATGCATTCACAGTCAAGGTCAATAACATTCTTTTGCTGAGGTTTTCTGTTTTTTTATCACAAGAAAGTCACCAGGAAGAGTTTTATTGGTTTTAGTATATTTTTGTGTAAAAAAAAATATAGACCTATTAATGAAACACTGATATTTCAGGTGCAATAATTTGAGACTGTGCTTATTGTGTGTGTTAAAAATTCCCCATCATGGTAAAATATAAAATATGCTATGATCAGTCAGGATTTGAAGAGCAAATTTATTAAATCTAATAGACAAATAAAAGATGTCTGGGCAGTGTTGAGCATTGTAAATATCTGGGCGGATTTGCAATGACTATAAGCAGTTACATCTTTTGTCCTGCAGTGCACAGCATGATGTGAATAGAATCCCATGAGTAATAATTTTCTGTTGAGTTTCTTTTAGACAACTTCTCTATATTAGTGTATAATAAACATGAGATAGAATTTCTAGAATACATTTTCTTATTTATCATTTGTGTATTATTAAGTGAGTATAAGCTTGAGCACGTGTGTACAGTAGTATTCATAGAGTCGAGAAGACAAATCTAAAAAATTGGTTTTCTCCATCCACAAAAGATTTCCCATCATCAAATTCTGGTCCTCGGGGTTACATTGTAAACCTTTTGACCCACAGAGCTAACTTGTTTGCTCACTAACTGCATTTTATAACTGTTATCTAGAGCTGTATTGTAAATCTAACCTTCATCTGAACATAGTATATTAAGTATTAGGCAAGGAGAAATGCTATTTGAATTTATCTAGGCTGATATTCCTTGATGGTAAGTACAAAGAGACTTTAAAGACTAGGTCAAATAAAAACTAAATCATGATAATAAATCAACTCCTAAACAAGAGAAAAGGTACAATTAGATCTCTTTCTATGTATTATTATTATGAAGCATGACACATGGAAATATAGTTGGAATCATTGTGGTTTTTGTACCCTTTCAAAATCTGTAGTATGATTTTACCTCAAAGTTTTACTGCAGAGCTGGTACTAAGTTATGGTTTAAAGAGAATATGAGCAAAAATTAAAATTCCTGAATTGGAAACTTTAACACTAAAATTAATTTGTCAATTAGTATTTGGTGTATCACTTGTTGAGTTAAAATAATTAAGGCTTATTTAAACTAAGTTCCAAAATCTGTAGGTGACTTAATGAACCAAAAACTTTAAAACACCACTTCCATATTGTGTTATATGTTTTTGTCCAACTTGACAAAAGCAATGGTCATCCATTAAGAGGAAACCTCAATGGAGAAAATGGCTCAGTAATATTGGCATGTAGGAATGCTTTGGGGATAGCTTCTTGAATAATGATAGGTGTAGGAGGTCCCAGCCCACTGTGAGTGATGCCACTTACGGGCACCAAGTTCTGGGGGTTATAAGAATCCAGGCTGAGCAAGCCATGGGGAGCAAGCCAGTAAGCAGGGTTTCTTTATAGCTCCCACTGCAGTGTCTGCTTTCACCTTCCTTCCTTGACTTCCTGTCCTGACTTTTCTTTATGATAGACTGTAAGCTGTGAGATGAAATAAACCCTTTCATCCTCAAGTGGGTTTTTGGTCATAATGTTTAGCTACAGAAAGCAAACTAGGATGCATGTATCTTGTCTGCTTCAAATGGCTCTTAGAAGTAAAAGCAGAACCAAGAAAAAATAAATAAATAAATTGATGCTTACCTTTTTCTCCTATAGTGAACTCTTATTATCTTCAATAGAACCATGTTTTCTTTTACACAGAAGATATTTGTTTTGAGAAAGAAAAGTGGTACCCTATTGGTAAATAAATTTAGAAATGACCGCTAGTAGATGAAGCCACAAAAAGCAGTACTCAGAGTTGGCATTTTGCACAGTTGAAATGGCTCATGTCCTTATAATAATGAAATAAGCCTTAAACTCAATTATAATTCTACAGTAAAAAATTTAGAACTAAATATTTAACTTTAAATTTAGTTCACTGGTATACAAAAAAAAATTCACTGCTGACATAAAGTTGATTAACAATATTTAACTTTGTACTGTCTCTGTGCCAATAAACTGTGAATAACTGTTCATTCATAGTTATAGGGACTATCAATTTTGTTAAAACATATAAATATAAATATTTTCTTTGATGAGCCAAAGAAAGAAAACATTGTGCAATATAGTATTGAATTTAATCACACTGATAGTTCTAGACGTTCAAATAAATCCACAGTTAAATTGAATAACAATTGTTATTCAAAATGGTTTAATTCTTCTGTTTGGATACTAATGAAAGTGATTTAGCCACTCAATTGCTTAAAAAAAAAAAAAAAAAAAAAAAAAAAAAAAAAAAAAAAAAAAAAAAAAAAAAAAAAAAAAAAAAAAAAAAAAAAAAAAAAAAAAAAAAAAAAAAAAAAAAAAAAAACAAAGAAAAAAAAAAAAACAAAACCCTTCAAGGGACTGATTGAATCTTTAAGACAGAAGGAATTTCTGAAGTGCCTGAAATATAACAACATTGTCTTCTGATATCTTTACCATTTTCTGTCAAACTAAAGCTTAATAGTTTCAGCAACTCTCAAAGGTGCTATAATTCTTTTATGTCATATTCAATAAACATTTACTAGGCTCTCTGCTAGAAATGTAAGGAAAGAATTAAAAAGATGTGCTCAGTCAATGAATGTAAAAGGAAAAACTAAGTTATGGTTTATATGCAGTTGATTTTGTTCTACCTGAGTTTGGAGCAAATGAGAGAAAAGTTGAAAGCCAATCGATGGTGTTTTATAAAATAAGAATGTCAAGCAATAGCAGAGGGAGCTAAAATTATTATGAGTCAAAACTGAAATAAGTAATACTGGGTGATTATCTGACTATCAAAAGGAAGGCTTGAAGAATTGATGAGCTTGGAAAACAGGCTGCTTTGGTGAACAAAAAAACATCTGAGGAATAGATATCAGAAATTTGAAATATTGCTCAATTTCACAATAAAACAGCAAACGAAATTTATCTTAAATGCATTTGTCACCAACAGTGACCTTGAATATGATAACAGTGAAGAATTATGAGCTTGGTGACAGCAAGGCCAGTGGCTGCAGCAGTTAAGCAAGCAGATCAGCATTGTGATTATGTTGCTGTACCCGCAGATGCACAGAGTGATTGATCACCCACAGAAAATGTGCTTATGAGGCGGGGTAGCTTAGTTTTGTTGTTGAGTCAAAACAACTATGGGAGTTACTTCAGAGAATTACTGTGCACAGCCCCCTTAATCAGCAAGCAAGGCTCTAAGGTACAAGCCAGTGAATCAGCTACAATCCTTGATGCCTAACTTACCACCCACATTTGTATTTTTTGCTGAATCCTGCTGGTGTCTTCTCACCCTTTAAATATGAAGGGCCCTACCTTTCTTAATTCTCTTTTCCGGCTTTCTCTTTTTATTTATATACTTCTATATCATTTTATTTGCATCCAAAAAACTACAGATTGTATTTCCTTCTCATATACTTGTTCTTCACATCTCATTCTTTACAGTTTTGTGACATTTGTTTTGAACTTTGTTCTGCCTCCTCCTTGTCTCCATATTTATTACCTGCCCTAGACATCACATTTTTTATTTAAATTTTTTTTCCATATCTAACTCTGCTCCCTCTCCCTTCTTTCTTCCCAGTCCCTCCCAGTCCTCCCTTTGCCTCCTCCAACCCCATCCACCCATCCATTCTCCAAGAAGGGCAATGAGTTCAATGGTGGGTGACTCAATTCAGTCTGACACATTCAGTTCAGGTAGGTCCAAGACTTTCTTCCCAGTATTAAGGCTGGGTTAGGTGTTCCTCTGTAGGATATGGGCTCTGAGATGTCAGTTTATGCAACAGGGACATCGTCTTCTAAAAGGCCTGCTCTGATGGAACACCAGAGGTAGATTCTGCACTTTCTCCTGCCTCTCCACAAATCATTTTCCTAACCCAAAGTGTCACTGGTAATGACTAAAATATGAAAGGATCCATGCCATGCTATACAGGGGACATTGCTAATTGCCCTCTGTCACTAGAGTTCTGCCAATCTCTTGACCTTCACTATCTACATTGTGATTGATGCACTATGAATCTCCCTGGTCACAGAAAGCACCTAGTAATTGACTGTGCTACTTCCTCCCAACACCCTACTATGCACAGCTCATCTCTTCTTTATCTGGCTAAAATTCTCAAGCTCATTCCCTCTGTCCAACCTTGTTCTCACTCTGTTAATGGCTTGTTATTTCTATTTTTCATGTGGCATCTGATTCAAAGGTGCTTGTGCTGACCACCTTATCCTAACTTATGTAGTCCACACCCACCCATCCACTCCCCCACCCCGCACCAGAGATGCCAGGTATAATCCTACTAGAAATACTGTTTGTAACTTCTTAGTACTTACCTACCTGCCAGGGAATATCATGACCATATGTTTGCCTATTTCTTTGTTGTCTCTTTTCCAACAAAGGCAAGCTCTGATGAGCTCAGGCATCATCAGTCCTTGGCAGGCCTGAGATGTCAAGGTCTATAAAAGTAAGGGTGTGATGAGTGTCCATGGAGGGACTGAAGGAGACTTTGAACATTCACCTTTTCTGTTTATTCCACCTTGAGAAACTTTAACTTGGTTACTCATAGACAGAAAGGCTAACAAAAAAAATGACTCATTAGTCATTCTGATATTGTCTTCTGAGTGAGAAGCATGACAAGAACGCATTTTTTAAAAGTCAGCACTCCATATGTTAGCAACTTCTCACTATTTGAATGTACTTTTTGCATGATTTCTTTTTTGTTCTCTAAAGCTGAGTGTCAGAATAGAATTTGATTTGCAGAAACTTAATGGCAATGCTTCTAAAGACTACAGTATGAAGAAAACAATAAAAATGGAATGGGTACTTTACACTTACTGACACAGCATGCTTTGTAGCTTGAGGTTAATGTGCGAATAATCCTTCATAAAAAAATGAAAGATAATATGAAAGAGTGCTTTGGCTGCATAAACACCCTGCTATTCCCACCTATTTACACATAAAACTAGTATTTGAAAATATGCTGTCACTGCATTTTTTGAGGGGGAGAGGAAAAAAGAAGAGAAACAATACCATACTCCTCAGTGAAAGAGGAAAAGTGGCATGAGCAATGTGAAGGCTGAGAATTGAAAGTAACAGAATGAAAAGAACTGATGTGTTGAAGACACTTTATCTGCTGTTACAAGCTTTTCTTTTGTAGTTTTGTGTAATTATTACCTGTGTTCCAGCCCTTTCATACTATAGGGTCTATGTGTGTTGTAATCTGATTTACTTGGTTGCACTGGGAACTATCTGCTGCAATATTGATTCTGTGTTCACAGTGTTAACAATTTTATATAGGGCATTTTTTTTTAATCAAAACTTAGCTTTACGTCTCATTTTCTGCATGCTTTGGGAACACCACTCTTTATTCTTCTGTAAACATGGACCCTTTATTAATGTAAAAAAAATTCAGAGGGAAAGCTGAACACAAATTAAATATATGTGTAGCAATCTTAAAAAAAAGAATCAATTAAGATAATTGGGCTAACTGTACTATGTTATTATCAGTTCTATATTTACCTCTGCTTTTATACACCTTTTACTTTTCCATATCATAGATCCTCAATTATTAGATTACAATATGACAGTAGAGGAAGGGTTAGAAGAAATTTATTTATTTATTTGTTGTAGGTTTGATAGCAGTCTAGGATAGGAAAAGGTAATGGTTAGTGTCCAGAACAAACTGATCATGAGAGGAATATTTTATTTCCATTACCTGCAGCTATTTCTATTTTGACTAAAAGATGAGACTTAGCATGCTGTGACACTGTCAACTGGGAAGCCAGGGTACCAAGTTTATAGCTCAGCTCTGCACGTAGTCGTTGTGTGATGTTGGTTGAGTTACTCAGACTCTCTGCACATCAGTTATCTCACATGAAGGCAGAAATGGTTGATTTGACTCCACAGGAACAAAGAGAAGAGTGAAGAAGTGAACTAGTTTCTAAGAATGAAGAATTTTTTCTGGTTCATATATGTACAGTCTATATTTGTTAAATTTATCAAGTTGGAAACACATCATAGTAGTTTTTCAATTTATTTTTATTTTTTTATTGTGTGCTTACTGTTACATTCTCATGAGTATTGAATGGTAAGAATTTAATTATCTTTTGTATGTAGGTCCAATACAATGCTGTCTTTAAAAGTCTTTATGAGTTTTCACTCCAAGAGTGGCTTGATGGTAGTAAACAGACTGGAAAAATAAACATTTTGCTCTTTCATATAAAAGTACAAGATGCTTAAAATCATGCTGTGTCAATCAAGTACGAAATTCACATATGTGAGTGGGAACATGAACTCAGAAATCTAAGGGTTGTATTTATTAGCAATACTACCCTCTTCTCTTTACCACCAACTAGTTCAATAGTCTTATCTTGAAACTACTATATTACATATGATTTAATAAGGTTTATATAACTTAACCCTCATATCAAGCCTATTAGGCAGTGACTATCATTGTGTCTATAGTGTAAGAAACAGGGTAGCTTAATAGTTTTCCTATTTCAATAAAAGCCATGTAGGAAGCTCAAGAAACACAGCTTCAACATGTATTGATTTGTTTTCAAGTCTCTCCTCTACTGGTAGTTGTAGAATACAACAGAGCAGAGAGATAGAAAACCTCTCCTCCTGTGTACTGTGTATGGCTTCAGGTGAATCTCCCTTACCCAAAATGCTTAAGAACATAAGTGTTTTCAGATTTTGGAATATTTCCAGAAACTTTAATAATCCAGCTTTTCTGGTCCTAAAATGTAAGATACATATTTCTTCATAATTGAGGATAATTGAGCATATATTGGCTCCAAAAGTTTTCAGGGTTCTAGATAAAGGATGTACAATTTGGATCAATTGTCCTCAGATTATAGACATGTGTATATCTATAAATTCTGGTTCTAATTTTTCTTTGCAGCATTATTCATTATACCTGAAAATGAAAACAATCTAAATGTTTGTCAACTGAATGTATAACTAAAACAACTATGATGTATCAGCACAATAGAAAACTATTTACCGCTACAAAGAACCAAATATTGACATGTGGCACGTAGATAAACCTAAAACATTTATATTATAAAAGGAAGCCAAAGAGACGACATAGCATTGTTATATCATTCCATCTATGTAAAATATCGAAATAGTAAATCTATGACATAAAAATTTATATTGCCAGTGTTTAAGATTAGGAGTTGCAATGCAGTGACCATGAAAAGACTGTAGAGGTGATGTCAGTTTTCTAAAGCTGTCAATGGCTTCACCAAATCCACAAGTATATTAAAAGTTATTGACTAGAAAAGAATTATGCATCTTCAAGTGACTGTTACCACATTAATATTGTGTCTCGATAATGCAATTAAAAGAAGCAAACAAACAAATAAAACCCAGACAGTTGGTTGGCTAGACTGTAAGAACAAGGAAGTGAGGAGAAAGTAGATGAAAATTAAATTCAAGCTTTTGTACTTCACCCTAAGATTTAGATTTATCTGTCTTTTGTCTATAATTACCATTATAAAAGGTAAAGGATTGAAATAGGAATTTTTGTGACGATGTTCTTTCCTTGAGAAACAACATCATGAATGCCAAATTTTGAAAATAAATATCTGAATATCATTCAGTTTGTCTCCTTATAAGATGTTTAACTGGCAAAAACATTGTATAATTAGATTTATGGACAAATTTTCTGCATGGCATATATAAAAAAATCCTAGTCTGTAATCTGAGGAAATAATTGATGCATCTCTTTAAAATATAAAACTCAATTTCTTTAGGTTCTGTTCTTGATTATCCTCACAATTATATATATGGAAATTTATCATTTTCTTTATTTACAGACCAGGCAAAAAGACTCATGAGAACAAGGCCCAAATCATGCAGCTTTACATACTTGAGATATGGCCAATAATTAGTTTTCCTTAACACTAGTCATATATGATTCCTCTTTGCAGCCATTAGTTCTAGAAACTGGTATCTGCCAAGCATTGCTTAATTCTGTCAATCTCTAGGAGAAATAGCTCTGTTCCAAAGCACTTACATTGATATAATCTTATGATTCCTTGACTATAATAAGTTGGAACTGGAAGCAATGATGTTTTTAAATGGAACTCAAAGTTGATGCATCTTGATAGTCTTTGATGTACATTATCAGGCATTTTCAGCAGACAGGTGGAGAAAAGGATGGTCTTTCACACATTATACCTGCTTGAAGTAATGTTCCCCAATGTACCATTGTTCACTCTTTGGCTTCAAACTTTATTAAGAACATATAGGAAAGAATGATAAATTGTGCCTGGCTGCAGATGAAAGTACATGGGAGCCTCACTGCTTCTCTTGTTCAGGAGTTGCTGGACACTGCTCCAGTGTGCTGTTCAAAGATGCTCTCCCAAGGAATATTCTGAATCACACCGATGCTTGAAAGCCTTAGATCCTAGGCCATTTCTTACAGGCACAAGTCACTGTTCCAAAAAGAGAGATGAGCCAAATCAAAGACTCACAAATTCTGAATGAAAGAAACATCACCATTTGTTTTACCTCTCCTTTAGAAAATTACCCACCTCAATTGTAGTGCCCTTCTGTAGTCTGTATCCTGACAGAGATAAGCTTTCACAGCAATATACACACTACAGTCACTTCTTCACTTTCTTTTTTTACCTTGTGAATGTATGTGCCTTTCATTTAAGAAAGATTGCCTCCAGGATAGTTGAATACCAAGCCTAGATTCTTTGATTTACTTATATTTTTCAACTGCAGTCCCCCTATTTTCACTTCATGATATTTGTCTTTTTGGAATCAGAAATCAATGTGCTGAGAATGGAGAATGAGGGAACAGAGATGAGGATCTGCTTCTAAGAGGGGTGTGCATAGGAACTCTGTAAACATTTTCCTGGTTACATTTATTTTGATTTCAAGACAGTTGTTTATAAGATATGAGGCTGAGTTGGGCAGACTTAATGTAAAGCACATGTACTGGCTAGCCTGCAGGCATGTGTTACACTTCTCAGAGCCCATGCTTAACAATAGATTCTGTTTTTGCTGTGGTTCTCTTCCAAAGCACTGCAGAGTGCTTTCAAAAGTCTAGGAAGCAATCATTTTGGGGGATTACTTTTCCCTCCTAAGGTTGTGAAAAGAAACAATAATAGATATGAACAAGAGAAATTAGATTTCCCTCTAGAAAGCAGATATTTACCCTTCATTCTGCTAATGAATTTGGATGTCTTCCACACACTCTATTCATAATCCTGAAGGTAAGAGCGTCCCATTTTCATACTCCAGTTCACTTAACTTGGTTGAAGTAAACACTTGTTTACCTCATGAAACATTTGCCTGGAGAGAGTCTCAAGTGATTTCTGTAAATGCATATTTCACAATTCAAAATTTAACTTTCTCAGTAAGCATTTCTACAAGCCTCTTAAGCAGAAAAGACTATTAGAATATTCTCATTTTGCCTTCTGTTATTCTCTCTTAGACATTTTTGTTCATGTGTCATTGAAACTATTATGTTTTATACTAGAGATACTCATTTACATTTAGGGATGTGCTGTCCAATTTCCTTACTGACATTTCCTCCACACTGTTTATTGGCTCATCTTCTATATTATGAAGGCACACCTTTAGGGTTATTCTACTTGTTTTGTTTCCAGTTAGGATATTAGCAGAAGGTTCTCCTTGCTGTTGTTTCAAATATATTTATTTCTTCAGTCCAAGAAGTGATTTACTGCTGGGCATAGGAAGGCAAGCTGTTGTTTCCTCTCAGCACTTTAGAAATATTTATCCATTACTTTCTGTGTTCTGTCGTTCCTTTTGAGTGGTCTGATACCAGCTGCCAGCATAAATCCATCCTTTAGCAAGTCATTGAACTTTGTTCTCAAGAATTTATCTTTCTCTTCTTTGGTCATTGGCTATTGCAACTATTGAAGCTTTGTCTTTTCTTTTCTTAATTTCTAATTCTCATTTTTTTTTAATTTCTAAAGATTGTCATTTAATCTGGAATATGCTCAGCTTCCTTTCCTTAGTTATGAGTTCCCATTTTCCTTATTTTATTTTCCCTCTCTTGCTTTTCTCTTCCCTCTTCTATGAAATGTCATTACTGATCTATTGACCATGTGCACCTCTGTTAGGATCAGATAGTTGTCTTCTAAGACCCATGTTTTAGGGTCTAACTAGAGCACTGGTCCCTGTGTCACTGAGAATCCCAATTTTATTTATTTGGGCTCTAGTTTCTTTATTTCTCTATATATTTTAGAGATCAGTCCTCTGTCACTTGTAGGGTTGGTAAAACTGTTGTTTGGTCTTATTGACTGTGTCCTTGGCCTTACAGGAGCTTCTCAGTTTCAGGAAGTCCCACTTAATGATTGTTGTTCTTATTGACTATTCTATTGGTGTTATATTTAGGGAGTGGTTGCCTGTGCCAATGTGTTAATGACTGTGCTACTGGTGCTATATTTAGGAAGTGATCACCTGTGCCAATGAGTTGGAGGGTATTTCCCACTTTCTTTTCTATCAAGTTCAGATTAGCTGGCTTTATGTTGAGGTCTTTGATCCACTTGAATTTGAGTTTTGTGCAGGGTGATAGGCCTGGACCTATTTGCATTTTTCTACACACTACCATCCAGTTATGCCAACACCATTTGTTGAAGATACTATCTTTTTTCCACTGAATATTTTGGACCTTTTTGTCAAAAAATCAGATGTGCATAGATGTGTGGTTAAGTGTTGGGGTCTTCAATTCTATTCCATTGATCCACAAGTCTGTTTTTATGCCAGTACCAAGCTGTCTTTATTACTGTAGCTCTATAGTGTAACTTGAAGTCGGGGATGGTCATGCCTCCTGAGCTTCTTTTCTTGAGCAAAATTGTTTTGGCAATCCTAGCTTTCCTGTTATTCCAAATGAAATTGAGTATTGTTCTTTCAAGGTCTGTAAAAAATTGTGTTGGGATTTTGATGAGAATTGCATTGAATCTGTAGATTGCTTTTGGTAAGATTGCCATTTTCACTTATTTCTATGTATATAGGAACATGGGAGATCTTTCCATTTTCTGATATCCTCTTCAATTTCTTTCTTTAGTGAGTTAAAGTTTTTGTCAAACTTATCTGTTACTTCTCTCGTTATAGTTACACGTAGGTATTTAATGCTATTTTCAGCTATTATAAAATGTGATGTTTCCCTTATAGGAGGGATCTAGTAGAAGAGAGTTGGACAATCAGGGTGTTTATGAATGGGCTATTGAGATCTTGGTCTTCCTATTTCTTTTGGGTACTGCCTCTGAGACTCCAACACAGTGGAACAGCAGCACATGGAGTCAAACTCTTAAAGTTATCAAACCACATGCACATTTTCCCTTTGGCATTGTTGGTCCAGGGGCTAGTGGACACAGAAATATTACCAGCACACTCCCCTAACTACCTTTGCATGCTCTCCAGTCTCTGTGCTTTCTTACTGTTTTCCTCTTATCTGTGTTCATGGCTTTTTCCTATTCAGATATTCACCTTGTTTTATATTTAATTTGTTTGCTTTTTATTTACATTTATGTGTAATAGCTTATTCTTTTGAAAATTAGTTGGTCACTTTGTGAATGCTACATTGACATTTATACTTTGATTTTCTTAATTTCTTAAATTTCTGTAATACTTAAATATTCTCTGTGTGAACTCAAGGGTTCATTCATTAATTTTCTTATGAATTTGGTCATTTTAAATGTAAAGTAAGTACATTTTGAAAGGTTTGAATTTTCTCTTTTTTGCTAGGTGTTCCTACACTATGAACAGCTCCATGTTCTCTAATGTGCAAATTCATGGTTTTTTTTGGGGGGGGTCATTGAATTGCTAAGTTGTGTAATTAGAACTTTGAACTTTTTCTTACATTAAAGTAAGAGAGGGAGAGAGAGAAAGAGACATACAGACAGACAGAGAAAGTAGAAAGAAATTGGAAGAGAAGAGGGAGAGGGAAAGAGGAGGGGGGAAGGAGAGAGTGAGATTACATTTTTCCTACCCCGCCCCTTTACAGGCAGAGTACCATAAGCCTTGCCTATATACCTTCTTTTTCTTGCCATGCGTTCCCTGAGCACAGCTGTTACGGTCCCAGTGATGCATGCAGGTGTCTCTACCTCTTCAGTATCTTTGCACCATCTATTTCTTTCTGAACAAACCGAGAAATACATCTTGAGAGAACTTTCATCTTATCTAATATGTCTAGTCTGGTAAACATTAAGAAGCAGAAGTCTCTTGTGTCCCTTAGTTGTTTAGATATATTTTCTTTAAATATTCAGCCCCTACCCAGTAAAAAAAAATATTTCCAGCATTTATAATTAATTTATAGCATGAACCAAATTACAATGAAATGAGCAGATAATAAAAATGTTTCAAAAGAGGCAAAGCCTCAGGGAGTATTGGTTCACTTTAAGAACAGACAACATCACCTTTATACCAGTAATATCAACTGTGTGGATGATTTAAAACTCATGATTCTAGGATGTACTCAGAACCTTAGTTATAATTTCAGCTACTCAGCATAACTTAGAACATTCTATTTCTACAGAGATAAAAATAAATCATTTACCATAGAGCATTGCTTCCTTTTTCCTCTGCTGCATCTACTTCCTCTGTGTTGGGGTCTCCCTAGATTTTTTTTTTTTTTTGCTTTGCAATTCATTCTGCTGAACATTTTTCAAAAGAACTCTCTTTGAAAAGGATCCTGAGTTGGCAGTTTCCTTGGTTTGCTTTGGAAGATGTGTTTCCTGGTCTTGTCTGCAAGGTACCAAATAAAAGCAAGAAAGTTGTAAATATTTAGGATGCTGTGCCAATTACTTTGTGGGAAGCTATTCAGAGTCATCGATTGTTCTTGAACCTGCTGGTGTTGGCAGACATCAGAGTGACCTTTACATATATATATGGATCATTTTATAGGCAGCTTATTCCACCAACACCATTCATGGAATTAACAGTAGTGTGCAATTTTAAAATGCAACATTCTCCCAAAAATCTCTGAGTCATGTGTATGGATCATTTTTATTTAGAGTATGTATAACATTAATAAAATAATATCACTGTGAACCAGGCACTACTCTGAAATTTTCTGTGTATTTAGTCACATAACTAAAACACATCTGTGAGATTCAAATATAGTCATCTTAAATACTAGGTTTTATGAGAGCCTTCATTCGTTCTCAATGTCATCCTGAAATTTATAGTCAGACTCTTTGTAGAATGGCTCCAAAGTCATCTGTCCACTTTTTCTCTGTTTCTAACTCCTCTCCCTTTCTTTATCCCTGACTCTATGACTTCGATTCATCCCTCTTCTCTCTCTTTATTACATATGCACAAACTTATACACATTAGCAAAGATGTACCCTATGTATATACACACCAATATATGCCCCAACATACACATGTGAACTGAGGGGTAATACTTATCTGTGAAATATTTTTGCATATATTTTGTTTTCTTTTTTATCTGATAAGAAAAAGGGTCAGACATGGACATTCAGTTTATAGTAATGATTTGAAAATAATGGATTTTCTGACCAGTCTCACTCCTCAGGAAAGATGTGATTTGAGAGGGGTGGAGGATCATGGGTTATAAATAGAACTATAGTTAGGTCTCACCCATGCCATTAACTTCCAGGAGTTCTCAAATTACTACTTTATAGCTTCTATTATCAGAAAACAACAGATTTCACTTAAACTCCAGTATTTAGTAGTTTAATTGTGCATCTGTGCTTTTCACTAACCCAGAACAAGAAAATAAATTTCCCATTTTAAAGTAAATTACCTTTGGGTGTTTAGCCAAATTATACATAATGACTACTTATTAATTAATATTAAATATTTAATGATAATTTTGGGTTTAAGTGATGCATTTTTATTGTCTAATATTTGCCTATTGTTTGTTATTAGCTTCTAAAACTCTAATTTTTAGAAAGAATATAGGCTTTGTTATAGTCAATTTACTACAAAGAGAGTTAGAGAAGATGGAATATTTCAGTAAATATAAGACATTTTATTTCACTTTCATGACATTTTCATCTGTTTTATGATGTCTATAATCTAGATTGGGCAGAGGAAACACTCTATAAAAATCACTTGGATCTACTCAAAATCTGAAGACCCCAAGTAAATGAGGCTTCTCTGGTTTATTCTTGCCTTATGACATTCTGATGGTCCTTTGATATCAGTGCACATGTATTCATATTTTTAAATTTTATGGGACTTTAATGTAACGGGCATGAGTGTGTTTGGGCTCTAGACAGATAAGCTGTGCACAGATAACTTTCACAGACACCTGTGAACCTTTCATCAGGAAACCATCTTCACAGTAGTTGTGTAGCAGTGTTTAGGAAGCCAATGAGGATAGTGCATATACATCATAATTACTATGTTGAAGAAAATAGGGATTCATTTAGAACAATTGTATGGTTGCATGTGATAATGAGTGAATCTCTCGGTATGGAATCAAGATTAGAACATGAATTTGCTCCTATTTTGTTCACAGGATGATATTTTCTCAATTCTTTCAGACTTAAGGGAGATGGATGAGCTTTGTACTCTCAACATTGAAAAAGAAAAGTTAACTTTCACTGCTGCCATTGTAAGCAATAAGCTATGACAATAAAAATGTCAGTGTAAGAGCAAGGAAGGAGAAGATCTCACAGCAAATGAATCATGGGTTGGTTGATGGAACAAGTAAAACTTTATCTTGCTTAGAATTAGTCGCAGCCAAAGGTAGAATCAACTGCTCTCTGGACACACACATGGCAAGGGGATGTATTCCTCAATTAACATAGTCAGCACTTTTGTCAGTGTGGCATTATTGGAACATCAACTAGTCAAAAACTATAAGAGCTGGTCTGGTGGCCATAACCAACAAATGACTGAGAAACACAAATCAATGGAATCAAGCAAGAGTTGACCTTCTGTTAGATAAGCATCAGCAACAACTCAGACACATAATTATTATGTAGTTTCTTTAAAAATGAGAGAAGGGGGAAAGGAATAAATGTGTTTTTCCCTCATATTTTTTAAAAGATATCTATCTTTCTAGAATAAATTGAAATTTAGCATACTGGTAGCATTGCGACATCATCATAGTATCCTTGCAGAAATAGGGCTGAGGCAAGAAGGATCCTTAAGAAACTTCCCACAAATGATATTTTATCTATCATCCCAACTACATGGAGTTGACTAGAGTTAACCAGAATATGTGTGTGTGTGAGGGTGTGTGTGTGTGTGTGTGTGTGTGTGTGTGTGTGTGTAAAATGCAAAAAGCTGTAAGCCTATGGGCTACATGATTTGAACAAGTAGGCCAGTAATAAAGTCTATCCTAGATTAGAAGCACGAGAGTTGCAAATTATTAGTTTCTCATTGTTGGAAGTCCTGAGAATATCATCTGTACTTGCCAGATACAATGCTTCAGTTCTTGTACACTGCAGGTTTCTTCTTCTGCATAATCATTCTCTTTGTGTTTCTGCCTTAACTTATGGTGTATGTTGTTTGACAAATCAGTTTGAACATCTTTTTCTCTAAGATACTGGCTGTCGTTAGTCATCATACCTTCATTTTCATTTCTTCATACCTGGTATAATCATTCTGCCTATAGTAAGTCATTAGGAAATATTTGTCACACAATAACATGAATAGCATGCACCTAAAATTATTAAACATAGAGTGAAATTCACTTCATAGATAACTATAACTATTAAAGATTTTATATCATGTTATCTTAATTACATAATGAAACAGTGTGTTTATTGATAATAGAATTATTGAAAGCAAAAAACACATATGTTTTAAGTTTAAAAGTGTCAGCTTCAAATAACTTGAAGTTCATCATTTGAATGTATAATTTACTAGTGATTTTTTAGCTTAATTGTTAGTAAATCTGAAATATTTGAATAAAAATGAAAAACAATCTAAACCTTGAGCCAACTCAGAGTTTGTATTCAGTATAAGTGTGTGCTGTGATTGCCTCATCCAAACCCACAATCATCTTATCTTCAGAAAACAATCAAGTAGAAGTGATTAATAAAACAGAAGAAAAATAAGCATGGTTAAAAAAATGGGATTCTCTGGTGATAGAACTTTTGCACACTGCTTGTCAATTGGAGTGCATTGGAGTGATGCCAAGATTTTGATAATATGATGAAAAGTGACTTTCTTGGTTAGGTCACAATATAACCCTTTAGAAGAGAGAATCATAGAAGTGACCAAAATCACTTATTCTTTGAATACAAAATCTTTTAAAGTTTGTGCCAAACACAGGGGTTGAAATGTGGTAAATGCCACTAGGTATAGCCTGAAAGTCTCAGATGAACTGGTTATCTTTCCTATACGAAACATGATTATTATGATATTACCCAGAAAGACTTTCATGTAAACATGAGGAAGTTGGGTGTTCAGGTTTGCCTTGCAGCATGAATGGGCATTTTTGTAAATGGAGAGATTATAATTGTGCATATAAATCTGAGGGGATTGATAACTGAGTTTGATGGGGTGCATGATGTAAAATCACCAAATAATAATAATATATATAATAAAGAAATAAAAAAAACAAATTTAGAAAAGAACTAAAGATGTATAAAGTGTTTAATTATGAGAGACATGAAAAGATACTTTTTAGTTGGTAATATAAGTTAGGAAAGAAATTAAATGTGTACAAAACTTTGAACGCACCAAAACAGAATAAATAATCAAGGATTGACAAATGTTAATGAACTAGACATTGTTGATGTAATTGTTGCCTTATATATTGTATATGATAATTGTACCTATTAATATAGTTTTTGTATTAGGTATAAAAAATAAGATAAAATCTAAAAAAAAGAAAAAAGGTATTTAATTTAGTTCATATACTTAAAGAACGGTATAATAGGATTTAATGACACATTTAATAGAAAGATGGTGCAGTTAGATACAGCAAATGAAAGTAGGGATTTTCAGAAAAATCTATTAACTAGCCATTGTCTTTCTCCTTGACGTAAGGAAAACTCAAACTATGTTTTTGATCTTTTAACTTTGAGTTTTCACTAAATATGTTTCACTGTCTCTTGAGATGAGAGGTGATACCCTTATGATTTTTTAAAATGTAAGTCTTGATTCTTCATTTTTTTGCAATGGCAGTTTATACTCTTATGATTTTTAAAAATGTAGGTCTTGATTCTTCATTTTTTGACCTGGCACTTATAAAAGCATTTTCTTTCATAGGAGAATGGATGGTCCCTACATTTTTCAGAGCATTGACAATGAGTGTATTTTGTGCATCACACTAATATTGCTGTTTTGTGTATACAAGTGGCTTATACAAGGAGGTCACAATCACATGGTAGTTCCAAATATGGGAACTGAGAATTGTTATGAAAGAACTCTTACTCAACATTCATTTACAGTAGAATGACTCATATGGTCCATAACCAAATGCTGAGCCAATAGAATATTTAGCCACAAGACTCTCTTTCTATAAGGTACTTTGCCAATGTTTACATTTTTGTCATCTCTGAAAAGGGTTAGATATTTTACAATTTCTTTGATATCTATATTTTTCTTATCAAAACTTCAGATGACTTGCTTCTACCTAGGCAGTATTACATAGACAAGATACAAGTTCCTTATTAATAATTACAAATATGAAGTCATTTTCTTTTTGTTTGTCTATGTCATTTTAAATTCTTAATCTTTGAATTACATCCTTGTAAGGGAAATATTTCCACAGAGCAGAGGACTTTAATCCCATTTACTACATATAATGAATACAATACAGAGAATATTATTTTGTTTCATGTACAAATTCACTTTGACATTTCCTAAGTACCATTTCTTGAATATCTAGTAAGAACAAAACTCATTACAGACACTATGAAAAGAATGAACAGGGAAAAGACCTATCCTTCATCCTAACACTGTTTACACTCAAGGTAGGAATTAAACATCATATTTTCTGCAAATTATTGATATTAGCACAAATAAACAAGTTAATGCCATTTATTTAATAAGTATTTTAGGAATATATATTATGTGGCTTCTATGGATTAATATTACAGCATGTCATGGTTGGGTTTTGTATTATAGTACTTATAAAAATGACATAGTAAATGTCAATAACAACAAGAAAGTAATATATATGACATAATCATTTAGTTATGTTTAACATAAAGAATAATTTACCCGGGGACTAGTGCAACAACCTCCCCTAAGTTAGTATTTTGCGTGTGGGAGAGACATGAAAGATGCAAGCTCAAGCATAGGGAGTATCTCACTCATTTATGTAACCCTATTTGTTAAATAATGATTTAAGAATGAATGAAAAGACTTGTATGATGTACAGACTCTCCACGAGAATAGGACATTCCATCTTCAGGAGAACCATAAGCAAAGTCATATCAGGAAATCTAGGACTTTCCTGGATCTTAGGGCAAGTCTAGAAAAAACATGGATGCTGGGTACAGGAACATCATGTGGAATCTCTGTGCACATTATTAAGTTGAAGTAAATACTGAATATTTCAGACGGAAGGGAAATTACATAAAAATACTGCTCTAGTAATAGCAGCTTTATTACAGTGTGTCAAAGACACTACAAGGGAACATAGTGGACAAAATTTGTGTCAACAGTTGAAAAGGTTACAATGATTCAGAATTAGCCACGAAACACAACTGGAACAAATCAATTATTATACATATTATTGATGAAAACTATGATAACAAATATAAAATATCTATTTAAATTATATGTGCATGCTTTTGTGTGTTTATGCTTGTGTGTATGCACACCACTTATGTGCAAATGACTTAAGCATATGTAGGACAGGAAAGAGTAACAAAAGACTCAAAAAACCAGGATAACAGAATTATAGGGATTAGTAGCTAGAAGTAAATTTTACATTTACTAGAATTTACATTTTTTCCAGGGTTATGAAATGTAGAGGCCATGCTGAATTAAGAAAATTACATGGTTTTTCTAAGTGGGTAAATAATTTCAGAACCCAGAGTCATAATGTGAAATACTTTGTGTTTGGAATACTATAGAATGGAGAGAAACAGTAATTAAAGTTCTATTAAGTTTATTCTGAAATGGCCTAAATTACAAATAACCTTTCACTACCTCAAAAGAAATCTGAAATTAAGAAAAGAAACAGTGTAAGGACATGGAGAAAGACCACAGAATAAGAAATTATACTGAAATTCACTGACACATTTTACCCAGTAATTATATAGCTGTTCTCTGATATGTGTCTTAGCTTTACTGTGTGTTTCTAGAACAGAAATGTACTTTATGATGTCATAAACATTTCCACTTTTCTTTGAAGTAGATGTTAAGGTATTTCCAATATAGATAAATAACCTTAATTTTGAAGACTATTTCAAGAAGAGGAATTTTTTAGCATTACTGTGTTTGTTTATATAATATAAGGACCATCAGAGAAATTGTAATAACTATCTTGGCATGCTTCAGAGGTAGGGGAAAAATGACCTAATACACTGTATTTTGAATTTTAAACTATTATTTTATCACTTCTCTCTTACTCATCCTCTGTCAAACCACTGCCATAACCTTCCTTTGATCCCCTTCTAAATCCCTCTCCTCCTCTTTGCCACTCAAATTGATTGTCTCTTTTGTCTCTTTTATTACACACACAAACACACACACACACACACACACACACACACAGAGAGAGAGAGAGAGAGAGAGAGAGAGAGAGAGAGAGAGACTGAATCCTTGTATTGTAGTGTGGCTTGTGTGTATATTATTTCAGGGCAAATAACTTTGTTTTGGATAATCAGTTAGGGGATTCATTCTTAGGAAATCACCTATCTCAGTATTCAATAATTGCCTCTACTTCTTCATTTAGGGGAGATTTTCCTCTACTGTATTAGAATGTGTATTGATTATATCATGGTTAATGTCTTGTTTAGACAATGATAATTTGAGATATCAGGAGTTCCTGGGAATTCCTGGTCCTCTGGCTCTTACAATCTTTCTACCCCATCTCCTGTAATGTTTTCTGAGTATTAGATACAGGAGTTCTGTTGTAAGTATATCTACTGAAGCTGAGATCCCTAAAATCTGAGATATGTATATTGAGCTGCTGTGGTTTTCTTTAATGGTCTCAGACTGTTATAAAATGAAGCTTCTTGGGGCTGCAGAGATGGCTCAGCGGTTAAGAGCACTGTCTGCTCTTCCAGAGGACCCGGGTTTGATTCCCAGCACCCACATGGCAGCTAACAACTGTCTGTAGTTCCAGTTCCAGGCAAACACCAAGCCAAATAAATAAATAAAGTTTTTAAAAAAAATGAAGCTTTTTTTTGAAGGATTCAACCTACACTTATCTTCAAATCTTACAAATATTTTGCAGCATTCAAAATTTAACACAGGGTCCTAAATGTGTGCAGTAAGCTCCCTACCACTGACTTTAACTTACAATTGCTTCACTATCAGTGTTTGGAGAAAAATGAGTTATTCGTTGACTGAAATTGGAACATCAAGGAAAATATGAGTTTAAGGATAAATTCTAAGAATATTTATTTAGCATTCTCATATGTAAGATTTTTGAGAACTCAAACATACTAATACTCAATGCAAATATACAAGAAGAGCTAAGAAAAGATTGATCTGCACATGACTCATTAGACTTTTATTCATAATTCTGTTTTCATATGTTGTCGTGTTGAAAATCCAGCTACATACTATAAATAACAGCTGATATTTATTTACTAGTAGTTTCATATTTGTTATCTAATTTATAAGGTGCTTTTCTTTTTAATTTTATAATTAAAAATGATCATTTCAATACAAAGAATTCTGTACATTGATACAATAAAATCGACCATATCTACCCTCATTTACCTCCAGATCCCCCATAATCTTCATAACACATCTTCTTTTCAGCTTCAGATTGCCACCTTCTTCTTTTATATCTTCTCCTTTTACATTTTCTTCTTCACCTCCTCCTTCCTCTTTTTCTTCTTCTCTGTCTCCTCCTCTTCTTTCTCTCTCTTTTTTCTATCTTTCTGTCTTTCGTTCTTTCTTTCTTCCTTTCTTTTTTTCTCTTCTGCTAACAATAAGTCCTATTAGTACTTTTCTCATACATGAGTGAGGCCATCCATTACAACATGGAAAATCTGCCATTGGCTTTATCCCACCAAAGAGAATAATTTTCTGTCTCTTAGTAGCTACCAACTGCCAATAGATCTTCAAAACAGAATAAGGCCTAGATGGCAGTTTTCTTATTTACAGTAAAATTTTATTGACTTCATTTTGTATAGGTTTGTTTGTTTGTTTTTTTAAGTAACCACAGTTGCTGTGCATTCATGAATGTGATGGCTGTGACATTTCTGGAAAATAGTATTTCATAAAACTTTTTATTCTGATTCTTAATTCTTTCTGTTATCTCTTCCACAATGTTCCCAGAATTTTGGCAGTGAGGAAGGGGATGGGCTATTAAAAATGCCCCATCTCAAGCAGAGTATCATTTATGACTGAGCACTCAGTCCCTTATTCTCAGAACTTTTGCCATTTCTGCATCTGTCCATTGAATACAGTTCAACGCTAAAAGAAGCCTTTCTGAGTGAATTTGAGAGCAACCTAAGTATATGTGTGTAAATATAAATATTTATAAGGCAGTTTGACAACATAATGATTCTTCAAAATTAAAAAAGCTGGTTCAACTGTAGGACCTCTGATATTTCCATCCATGCACTTCTCAGTGTGATAACAGTGCCAGGCATAAAACTTCTTTTTGTGCAACATGCTTCAACTCCAATCATAAAGTGGTTAGTTTCTCCTTAACTGTCATTTCAATTTTGTATTTAGCAGGTCATTAGTGTGCTATACAGGGTCCAGCCCTGAGTAAGAACATCAGTGCCTCAAAATAGCTCAGTATTGTAGAATGTGACCATTTAAATGTAGTTATAATTCAAGTCTTTTATGTGATTTGTTCCTAGGGTAGAAAGCAGCATAATCAAGTTTAACACATCACTCTAACACAACCAAGTTCTGCTGTTTCCTGTAATATTAAGAAGTTGTTCTATGTAATCTAGAAGTTTTCTTTCTTGAAGATAGTTGTTTGACAAATACTCATTGTCAATTAACAAGATGGAAGCTAATATGAAGTTGGGCACTGGTAAATGGTGCAAATGCTTTCTGCAGGGCTAATTTTAAGCCATTGACTTGTGTCTTTGTGAATTTGAAGTAACCCCATTACTAACAACATTACAAATTTTATCAAAAGCTTTAGATGTGTCATCCAAAGCTTAAATAAAAGTAAGGAATTATGAAATAATGAGTCTTCTAGTCTTGCCAGTCATCAAATTGCTATAGAGGATGAGGCAGAATACAGAAAAGCTCCAAGCAAGCTGGGACATACATTACAGTTTAACATGTATATTCCCAGAACACAGCAGGCTGAGTAGGTGGAATGGCAGTGAATTGGAGGTGAACCTGGGACACATGTGAAGCTCTTTAAAAATTAAAATAAAGAATGAGGTGAATTTTAAATGTTGACTAACAATTGTAGTATGAGAAATTATGTTTATATAGTTTAATTTTTAATAGCAGCTATAATAGTAATATCAAATTGTCAGTTCCAGAAAGTTTAACTACTATTTTCTGAGATCTAGTATGAAGGTTTTCTAGCACATGACTAGATTGGAATCAAAGATATAATTTAATTCACACAGGAAAAAAGTATTATGAGGGAAGCATTTAACACAGTTTCAATACAGAGCGCCTACTCTCTGAACAGTGTTTGTCAATGCTTTTAAGGTAATGGAACTTTAGCCTTATGGGTTTTCTACAAAGGCTGTACCTCAATTCTTGCTGATTTAAATTTTCCTCCAGACTTGTGGTGTATGACAGTCAGAGCATCCTGTGTGATTCATACTTGGCATAAAGATCAAGTGTCGTTTTGCTCCAGGGATGAATGAATGTAGCAGAATAGGCATTTGATGATGACTATCATTTCCACGGTTACTGCCTGCGGAAAATTTATGAGTTAGCTAGCTTCTCATGGTTACTACAGTTCATACTAAATGAAGGCAACTAATTTTAAACATAAAGTAAACATACTAACCATTGTCGATGACCATTTAGAAGGTGGTTTATAGCTCTGAATGGACTTTTAAAATTATAGTGAGTTTTATTTATTTTTCTTGCTTTTTTAATTTTTAAAATTTTTTATTTTATTAATTAATTTATAATAATATATAATTTATATTTATTTATATGATATATATAAATATAATAATTTATAAATTAATAAAAATAATTTATTAAATTTTTAAAACATTTTCTATCCGTGTATATCCTTATTCAAGGTCCCTTCCCCCTCCTACCCCACCCAGTCATTGTCTCTTCTCCACATCTCCCCATCTCCTCCCCAGCATGGACAGGAGATCCCAAGGTCCCAATATTGCTCAGTTCAGCCTCCACTCCTGGCAGATCCAGTTTTCTCCCCCCAAAACCTCAAGACTAAATTAGGTGTTCCTCTAGAGGGAGAGGAATCTAAGATGTCAGTACAAGGTGTTTCAGATCCCAAGCTGTTCAGTGGTTCTGGTTTGCAGTTTGGACATGCTTTGCTTTTTTGTTGTTGTTGTTGTTGTTTAGAGTCCACTAATGAGTGAGTACATCCCCTGCTTATCTTTCTGGGTTTGAGATACCTTTCACAGGAGAATATTCTCCAAATCAATCCATTTGCCTGCAAATTTTAGGATGTCATATTTTCTTACTGCCGAGTAGTACTCCATTGTTTAGATGTACTACAGTTTGTTAATCCATTCTTCAGTTAAGGGGATTATTTTTTTAATTATGGAAAAAACAGGTCATATTTTTTTATCCATGTATCCCCTTGTTCAAGCTCCCTTTCCTCTCCTGCTCCTCCCAGTCACTCATTCTTCTCTCCATCAGTTTATCTCCTCCCCAGCAAGGGCAGGATATAGTGAGCTTTATAATCTGAAATGTAATATATTGAAAGTATATGATATTTCTTAGTTGTTAGATTTCAAAATATTTTACAAAATGATTGAGAGAAAGTGATTAAATCATATTTAATTTAAGTTTCATGGTATACTTACAAATATTTATTTTCTTATGTGTTATATTAGGTTTCTGGACCAGGTTTGGGCCTAACCACAAGGTTTGGACCAAAAGTCCTACAGAAACACACAGATGCTGCTTACATTAATTTTACACTGATTGTCCTAAGGCTCGGGCATATAACTTGCTAACTCCTTCATTGTAACTCAGCCCATGATTCTATTCAGCCATGTGGCTCAATACCTTTTCTGAGAGCAGCATTTCAGCTTTTTTCTTCTGTGTCTGCAGCTGTCTTCTCATTGTATCTTTGTTGCATCCAGGTGGCATCTGTGCCTGTTCTTTTTGTACCCAAGGTTTTCCCAGTCTGGTAGCTCTGCCAACACTTCCTGTCTGCCTTCAGCCAATAGCATTTTTTAACTAGTAGGCAGGACAATTATTTACAATGTAATGACATAATCCTACTACAATTCTTTTTAGGGTTTTTGTTTGTTTGTTTGTTTTTACTTGGTGTGAGCACAATATTTCCATGCATGTAAATTGATATAAATTTTAGTTTAACTAGATGACATCCAATTTACATAGTTTTTGAAAAAGTCTATTTATAATGATATCACTTTTTAAAAGAAATAAAGAATAATTTTATAAAAATTAGTTCTTTATTTTTTTATTTATTGTGAATAAAGTCATATTTTTTATCTGTGTATAACTTTGCTGTGGAGAAGATAAAGTGATATCTCTGTTTTATGAATTTGTGTTCTAAGTGTAGATATATAATGTAGTAATCATGACGTTAAATTTTGGAGTAATGGAAGTTTGGTATTTTCCAATACCTACTACTTTCTTATAATATTTTTATAGTAAAAATTGAAGAAAGATGTATAATTTGATGTTGAAGAAGCTAAGGACCAGAAGGTAAGTCAAGATAGATTACCCAACATAAGCCAAATTAATAATACTTGTTTTTGATATTTGTTGAAAATGCTCTTTTACCTCTATAGCCTTTTCTATATCATGTTTCCATGGTGAAAGTATGAAAAAAAACAACTCTCAGTTGAGTGCCACCATGCAGACCACTAGCTCTGTACTCTTCAATACTCTCAAGGTTATATAAAGCAAGAGATAACTTGAAAAGTTTACAACCAAGAAAATCCATGGACACAGAAGGGTAAATACACCACACACACACACACACACACACACACACACACACACACACACACACACACTTTGTTGTGTTAGATGGAATTCTAGAGTAGAAAAGATATATTAAGATACCTCATTTGTTGGTAAGTCATAATATCCAAATAGAGTATATTTGCCAATAAAAGCACAATTACTATTAAAAGATAGGTGTGAACATCAAGAATACCTAAGCTAAGAGGTTTATGATAACACTCTACTGTCTTCCAAATATTTTAGCTAATATTACACCATGTTATAGAATCTAATGTTTATTTGTTGCTAAAACTATACAAATGATGTAAAAATATTAGTGTAGAGTGATGATAAAACATATCCAAATAGGCAGAGTAATATATCATCTCAGAAAAGTTAACATATCTAAGAAAATAACAACACAACAAAATGACAGAAAATAATTATTCATTATTAACTTTCAACATTAAAAACCTCAGTTTCTCCCCAAAAGGGCACAGACTAACAGACTAGATTGGAAAACAGTATCCATCTTTCTCACCTCACAATCAACAACAGATAAAACCTTAGGGTAAAGGGAAAAAGTTATTCCAAGTAAATGCAACAATAATAAAGCAGGCATATTTATTCCATAATCTGACAAAATAGATTTCAAACCAAGTCAGAAAATATATGGAAGGGCTTTTCAAATGTGATAAAGAAAATCATCTATCAAGAGGATATTACAATTCCAAAAATGTATGGACTATACACAGGAACAGCTAGTTTCTCAAGCAAACAATGTTAGATTTAAAAATCAGATTGAACCAAACAGAATGATAGTTGGTGATCTAAATATTCCTCTCTCATCAACAGGCACACACTGAGTCAGGAGTCTTATTGAAGCAGTATCTCACTTTACTGTATTATGCAGGAATTTTTAAAGGGTTGTGAGAAGGAGGTAGGAGTCTAGGGATGTGGTAGTTGAAGTGGAGAAGAAGGGCCAATAATATTTCACCACATTAGCGGAGGCTGGGCAGAGGCAATCTTAGGTTGAGCTGTGCTGAGTCACTCATATACAGAGTTTATGACCTGAGACAGGTTGCCAATCTCTAGTAGGGTTTAGGAATTTGCACTGGTGCTCAACCCTGGGCCCAACAAACTACTCATATAGAATAATTAATTTTGAATTCCTGAATTTAAATGGTAATAAAGGTTTAAAAATAAGCTGTGTATATATATGTATATATATATTATAAATCTATAAAGCCTAGTAGAAAAAACAATTGTGGATATATATTACATATTTAATAAAGCCCGAATACTGGGGAGAGAGCACACAGTCAAATCCTAGGAAGATAGCTTAGAAAATTCTTAAACCTTGAATATAAAGATAAACAGCTGAGTTGAATACAAAGTTAAACAGCTGAGTCAGTCACACACATCTTTAATCCCAGCACAGGGAAATTTGGGAATAATAACCTACACCCTTGATCCCACAACTCCAGAGACAGAACTTCTTCTGTTTCTGTACATTCAAAGCTGCACACTTTTAATCCTAACCTAAATAAAATAAAAATAATAAAAACTTATTTAAAAAAAAACCAAAAACAACTCAAAAAAAACTAACATAGCCCACCAAAACAAAACTAAAAAATTACAAAATAAAATTTAACTATAATACTTCCTCTATCTAATATTTCAGCCTTTCCACAATATTTAACTCTAAATCTCATTTATACTACTACAAACAATGGTGTATATTTAGGAATCATTTTAAAGTTATGATTATTCATATTACATTAAAATATATAGAAACATTTACATTGTTCCTGAATAATTATTCTTATAATAATATTGCAAAATACTCAAGAGATTAATAAACTTCTTGCTTATAGCACCAAAAAAAAAAAAAAGGAAAGAAAAAAAGAAAACAGAGATGTTAACTGGCGGTCTTCTTCTAGCTCTTTGTGATATGCATGACCTAAGACTTAGGTCAAGCCAATGGTAGGATAATTCTTAGTACAACTTACAGATATGTTGGAAATATTTTGAATGTGTTCCATAGAATTAAGACATGGGGTATAAGAAAATATTTGGGACCATAAAGTGCAAAGCACTCACTGAATTTCTCTGGATTTCTAATTTTGATGAATAGAAATTATGATTCTTATTTGTTTAACCTACTCTTATTCTGACCACTGAATCTAACCCCTTAGTTTCATTTTCATCAACACTCAGGTCATGTGCAACTAGGTGATGGATTCACTGGTGGTCTATCTTAAAGCTAAAGATGTTTCTATTCCATTTTCATCGCGTAGCAGGGGGGAACATGGTAATATATGCCTTTAATCCCAACAACTTGGGAAACAGAGGGCAAACTGAGACTGAGGTGTGTTAGATATACATGGCAATTTATAGGTCATCCAAGGCTACAAAAATTATAGTAATAAAATGTTGTATCTCACCAAGTACATCTACTACTAAATTCCCATGTATTATCAGAAAAAAAATGAAATAGAGAAGAGACATTTATTAAAAATAATACATAAATATCTCAAGGCAAAACAAATAATTTTAAATATCTAAATTTTGAAGAACATATGTGTTCCTTATCTTGTGAATCTCAATCATATAATACTTGACAGAATATTAGCCAGTGGAGAGAAAGAAAATAATAGATAAAACTTCTAAATTCCAGCTTTCTCTATTATATTTTTTTCATACATTAACTGTGACCACAGTAATGATGATGAGTAAATAACATTTAATAACAATGAATGCTGCCTTTCTTGGTAATGTATATATTGACTCATTGATATTAAGTTGTAAATCATCTCAAAATAGAGAGGGAGGGAGGGAAGGAGTAAAGGAGGGAGGGAAGGAGGGAAGGAGGGAAAGAGGGAGGGAGAGAGAGGTAGTTTTATACTATTAGCCAGGTAGGGTCATGTACACTTATAATAACCATATGTAGGAAGTTAAAGCAGGAGAATCAGAAACTCAGTAATGTTCTTGCCTACATAACAATAATGCAGATTTGAAAGACTGATACTAATATTTTTTTAAAGCTTAAATCATACTTTCAAATGAATCTGGTTAAGAAAAGTGTGTGTGTGTGTGTGTGTGTGTGTGTGTGTGTGTGTGTGTGTGTGTGTGTGGGTGTTCCTAGAAAGAACTCTTCTCTGTCTCTATTGAACACCATAAAGATTATTACACAGGAAAGAATGGGATACTTTGCAGATATCTTTGACCAAGCTTTACCAGGAATCAAACGACTGGCTCCAAGTGATACCAACTGACCAAGATAAGAAACAGTATTTCTAGCATCATTGTTTATCAACAAACATCCAAATGTTGCTGCAGTCTCATGTAGGATGGACACTCATTTTAGAAGCTTTGTTTCAGTATATGTATTTGCTGTTTTCAGTACATGATGCACATGCATTTTATTGAGTACATAATTTAAGTTTATAGCTTAGATTCTAAATGTAGATAACACAGGAAACCCAATGCAAGTAAGGTTAATTGTTACATTGCTGACTTATAATAAGATTATCTAATAGGCTGAGTAAAGTAGGATATCAGTCCAGTTTTAAGTGAATTATAAGTTCTTGCTCTGAGGTCTAGCAAAAGTACCAGTCTCTTATAAATAAGATATATTTTTTATCTCAAGCACAACAATATAAACCATTACAGGAGGCTTTATTTATGTTCTTATATTTATTTTTGGCCCACAGTCTGTTTAAACATATAATCTATCACAGTGGGAATGGCATGGCAACATGAACAGGAGGCAGAGAGTTGCAATGCATCTACAGTGAGAAAGAAGAGAGATAAATGATGTACACAGTTTGCTTTGCCACTTTTAGTAAGTCAGGAATCCCAGCCCATGGAATGACATTACTCACAGTGGACCTTCCTTCTTAAACAACCCAATCTAGAAACTTCATCCATTCTTGTCCAAAATTTGTCTCTGATGAGATTCTAGATCCTGTCAAGCTGACTGTATTGACCCTTGTAAACTCTGCCTACAACATTTTAACAAGGGCTTATCATACTTTACCTTGAGCTACCTGAAATTTTATCAGTTACCAAGGATCACAGAGGAAGAACTCTATAAAGTAGCCTGATTTTGTCACTAATGTAAATGTATATCTTTGCTTTCTTTGGCTCACTTGACTATCCACTTAGTTCTTCAGCTACCTATAGATGCAAGAAAGAAACAAGCAAGTATATAAAACCATTTTCTCCATCATCTCTCATCTCAAATGCTAGTTTTAAAGAATATAACTTTCTTTTACAAAAACATAAGGTTTAAATTGAAATATAATTACATGTTGTCCCTTTCCAATTTTCTTCCCTCATGTACCCTCCTTCAAACTCCTTGAATGTCTTTTTTACTCAAGTCATTAGCCTTTATTTCCTCTTTGATTATTGTTGTAGAGTGTGTGCATTTGTGTATGTATGTGTGTGTGCAAATATATATATCCAACATGCTGAGTCTTTGGGTTTTTTTGTTCATGTGTGTATGGTCATACACTTCATTGAATACCAACAAAGTGAATTATCACTGGGGAAAGCTAATTCTCCTTCATCCAGTGGTCACCAGTAGCCTGTGGTTCTTTGTTTAGAAGGAACCCTACAAAGAACTTTCCTTTCATGTTAATAAGTCCATGGATGGTGCCATAGCTTCAGTCTTGTTTATGTAGCCAACAGAATATAAAGATTATGGTAGCCATCATTTTGCAGGAAAATTAACTTAATTATGAATCAAAGCTTATCATAACATGGGGAATCATTGTGGTTATAAATAACAACATTTGAAACCCAGTGTAATTATATGTGAGTATAAATAAGCTTTACAAATGATACATTTCATTTGACTAATTTACATATGTCTTATTAAAGCAGCTTCTTGCTAATTTTAAAATCACTTCTATATTTTTGTGTTCACACTAAACACGTATAATCAAGTTAAATAGCTAGTGATTGACCTATTATCTTATGTAAGTGACATTTTGTGCTAATTTTTCTATATAAAACTTTTAGGAAATTAATTTCTTTCAACCTACCTTTATTATAAGATTGTTATCTATAGTGCTTCTTGTTGAAGTCCTCAAGGAGATCATGCATTCAAATGCTCTTGGTAGAAATATTTGAGATTAATAAATAATTTAATCATTTTGTTTAGCAAAACTTTTAGCTGAAAAATACTTGCTTTTATCTTTGATATAGCCAAATAATTTTTTTAGGACCTAGATTGTTTGATGGAAAACAAAAGAATGTGACATATTATGTATGTGGACATATCTTCATACAATCATTAAATTAAGTGTTATAACTTTCCTTTGCTATGTCTTTAGAAAGGTTTAGTTACTGCTTCAGTCATGGAATTTTACATACAAACTCAAGTAGTCCACTAATGCTTAAATATTTGATGAAGAAAATAATTAATGCTTCTCTCTTTGGAAAGTGATGTCATAGCCATTAAAAATAAACATCAAAGTAAGCAGACTGAAACTAAGGTGGCATCGAAGTTTCTGATAAGAGCAGCTTGAGCAACAAATCTGTGCCAGTTTGTAGAGGCTGTGGGAGTTGACGGTTCAGATTGTCCAAACTTGGTGTTCAGTGACATCATCTTGTTTGTACTGTAAACTCTTCTATGGTGGGAGTAATTATACCATGAAAATTGGTAAATGACACAGTTGGAGACTGTTCCCTGGGGAGCCAGTTGCTGAACACAACACAATAGTATTGTTAGAGACTAAATATTGGCTGCCAGCATTGTTTATTCAGTTCTACCAAGTGAATGCTGGAAGATTCCTTCCTTGAACTTGGGACTACTCAAGTCTTTTATTCATATAGTTTATTTGCAGAATGGGAAAAACAGAAATACCATAAATGGAGCTCTTTTTAAATAATACTGAATGATTTCTCATGTAGAGTAGTAAGAACAGAAAGATGCTGTGAGATTTTGAAGTAAGCATTAATAATGGGAATTACTTTAATTTACACATTGTTTCTATTTTGAGGTACACATTGTTTTCACCTTTTACTTTGGGTTCTTTTGCTCACTGAATTTAATTAGTGAGAAATGGACATCATTAAGGGTATGATATTTTTCCCTATATGAGAGGTAAATTAACATTCTATTGGACAGCCTCTTTCTACCTATATGAGGATGGGCTTATCTTTGTACATAATAGGATTCAGTGATGTTTTTAGAAAGCTTTAATGCTTGAACCACTTATGTAGGCAGAGTTTTTCCTTCCCTGGGATCAATTTCTATGTTATCACACAGAGACTTATATTAATTACAAATGCTTGGGCAAGAACTCATGCTTTTTACTAAGGAGCTCTTTCAACTCAAATGAACTCATTTCTATTAAACTACATTTTGCCACATAGCTCATATTGTTTCCTGTCCTCCAGTATGTCCTTTTCCCTTTGCTGGCTGGCATCTCTGCCTCTTCTTCCTATCATTCTCAGTTTGGCTTTCCTATATATCTTTCTGCCCTGCAAATGGCCTAGCAATTTTCTTAACCAATAAGGGAAATAAATATTCAAAATGTACAGAGGAATTTTTCACTTTTGTCTAATTAAAAAAGAAGATTTTAACCTTATCATAATGAGATTATATGTAAAAAGTTATTAAGAATTACAATTATAATATCAAGTCAATTTTTATTTGACAATTATAGAAAAAATACTTAATTACATATCCTATCTTGTTGAGTCTAAAGTTTCACATCTAATTTATTTTTAACATAACTAAGAAAAACTATTACTATGACTATCTAGTCTTCAACTACATCAAAGACTTCAGGATGAAATGTTACCAAATAATAAGGACATATGGCTGTTCCTTTGTAACATTGGGACATCAAACTCTGGCCTAAAGGCCTAGCATATCTGACATACTTTATTGTGAAACATGGAATTTTGAAGGACTGTCATACCTTGTCTTGTCAAAGTTCAGCAGTTGCCTTTTTGTGTCCTTCTGGTCAACTTTGGACAGTAACTGTCAGCAATTGAGGCATCAACAGTTTCTTTGTTCTTGTGGGTAGCTTTTGCCATAAAAAGCAAAATACCACATGAGGTTTTTGTTTTTAATATCTAGTATCTTTGTTGAAGTAGATCGGTGCTGCCAGGTGCAGACATGTCTCACTATCTTGAACAGTCTTATGTTGTTAAATATTTAAATGTCATAATATATAGGCCTTTGAAATGTTTGCAGATTTCCTATCTATGAAAAATATACCTCTGTATAACCTTGGAAACATAACTAACATGATTATAAGTTTGATAATTCTTGGTGAGCATTAGTTAGTATTCTAAATTATACATGACATTTTTAAATGAGCTGTGTAAACACAATACCTTAAACAAGAATAAAAATATACATATAGTATAACAAAATTAACTTCAAATTTGTATCAATAAATGAAAATCCATACAATGTAAAATATTTTGAGATTAACAAATTTTTTGGATTAAAGTGAATTCAATAATCTGCCAATTTCCTCCATAATTTCTATATCATATTCCATGTAGCTCTATAGAAGTGTCTGAAGTCAGGGATGGTGATACCTCCAAAAGTTCTTATTTATTAAACAGGATTGTTTTGATGATCTTGGGTTTTTAGTTTTTCCATATGAAGTGGAGTATTGTTCTTTCAAGGACAGCAAAGAATTCTGTTGGGATTTTGATTGGGATTTAATCATATTCAATCAGATTGAACCTGTAGATTACTTTTGGAAAGATTGCCATTTTCACTATGTTAATCCTACCTGTCCAAAAGCATGAGAGTTATTTCCCTTTGTAATATATTTTTTCAATTTCTTTCTTCAATGACTTAAAGTTCTTGTCATACAGGTCTTTCATCAGATATTAGATGTTATTTTTATTTATTGTAAAGTGTGATCCCTTTTATTTTTTTTAAAAAGAGACCTCTGAATTTAACTCCTTTGTTTAAGCTTTCTTTTTTTAAACACAAACTATGACCAATAACAATTGGTAATCACCCCTTTACCAGAGACACACAAGCTTAAATGGAAACAAACATTTTTAATCAAAATTTTGGAAATGTGGATATACTTTTCTAGATTTCCTATTGAGAGGGGCACTGATAATCTTTGAAGGATGCTGAGAAAATTAGGATAATTTTTAACTTTTTGCTGGAGTATTTTGTGAGACTTGATCATCTCAACACTTATAAGCTGTTTTGGATGTTGGATCACCCAGGCCATTGTTTTCATTGGTGTCTGGTTCCCTTGTTCTATTCTGTAGATACTTTTAGCTTTATTTCTTAATGTCTGTAGAGAGGATTGAAAGAGGACCTTTCCCTAATCAAACTCAAATTTTTTTTAGCCCAAATAGAATCCATAGACTCTCATTTATTTTAGAAATAAAAGCATAACTTCACCACAAAGAAACACATCTTTTAACTTAAATTTGGAAGTCAAGATAGTTTTAAAATATTTAGGTTGGTTGAATCTAGCAGTTTTTATAATTCAGTGACTCTAAGCAGTCAAAAATTCAAAGGCAACACAATAACATAACGGATTCAGACTCTTTGTATATTTCTGATTTTTATATGTCTTCTTTATAATTTTTTATTCCTCTATTCCCTTGTTTCAATTTTTTTTAAATTTAAAAAGACATTTTTCCCCTTTATCTCCCTGCTTGCCCCCTACTTCTTGCCTCCCAATTCCTTCCAGTCCATCTTTAGCCTCTTCCCATTCATCTTTCACTCCCCTGTCCCAAAGAGCAAGAAGTACCAAGTTGGGTCAACTTAGCATGCTGCATCCACTCCAGACAGGACATATCTTCTCAACCCAAGATCAAGAGTGAGTTACGTGCTCCTCTGCAGGGACTGGACTCCAATGTACCAGTCCATGCATAGGAACACAGTGTGATCCCTCTCCTCGAGGCTCCACATACTGCCCATGCCAATTGACAGTTTCCTACACTTGGAGGGCCTAGATCCTTTTTCTGATGATTCCCCAGTGGCTGTTCTTGAGTCAGTAAGCTACCCAGAGCACCAACCAGCCATCCCTTTTTAAGGACTCTCTATACCCTTTTTCTTTTTGCCCCAAACTCCTTAGAGGTTCTATTTATCTAAATCTGTCTTTACTACACATCTTTATTATTTTCTAACCACATGAACCAGTTTTTTACTTTCTTTGTTTAAAAGTGTTTTGTTACATACCAATTATAGTTCCCCTTCTCCCCCATCCTCTCACTCATCCCTCAGCTTTTCCCGGCCCCACCCCACCATTTACTTCTCATAGAGGAGAAGGTCTCTCATGTGGAGTCAACACAGTTTGGGATACCAGGGTAAGGCTTGACTAAGCCCCTCCTACCTGTATCAAGGCTGAGAAAGGTATCCCTCTATAGGAAATGGGCTTCAAAAGGCCAGTTCATGCCCTAGGGATAAATCCTGGCCCTATTGCCAGAGGCCCCACCAACTGCATGCTGCCAACACAAACCAAAAAGCTAAGTCTTAAAGGAGCCATACCTCTGCTTGCCACTAGCAAAAAGAACCAACTGAGAAAACAATTATCAAGAAGACTCCATTTTTCTATGTTTAGAATCTTTTTTTAAGGATGAATATTGACCCTGATGAATATGACCCTGAATATTGGGCACCATATGTAGGTGGAACGATCCAGTCCCTACTGGTTGTTCCCAAATACCTGGCAGCTACTTCCCAAACTACCACATAGAGACTTTTATTACAAAAGCTTGGTCAAGAGTTCAGGCTCCTCATTCTTCCCATCATTCTCAGTTTGGTGTTCCCACCGGACTTCTTGCTGGGCTACCAGCCTGTCAGCTTTTTATTAACCAATGGGAAAAATATATAGTCACAGCGTATAGAAGGATTATTCTACAAGACAATTACATGAAATTTGAATGTTGATATATTTAATTTCAACATTCTGTCTATAGTTTCAGTTTCAGGATTTACTTATGCATATTTTCTCTGTAATAATATGTGATTTCATAAAGAAAAACATATTGTTATGAGAGGGCCTTGGCTATGTATATACATATATCTCCAATAAGATGAGTGTGTGTGTGTGTCTGTGTGTCTCTGTAAGTAGCACATCTAAATTCAAGCAATAATTAGGCTAATAGAATTTAGGCATTTCTGTAGCTGTGTAACAGCTTCCCATGAGTTGTCAAGGATATCCACTATCATGTTTCTTTCCTCACTTAGCCAATGCATGTACAATTATTGATAGGACAAGGGAAAAAAGAAGCAGGAAATATATCTGTGTCCTTAATTCTACTTTTCTCAGAAAGCAATGAAAAATATTTAAACCTATACAGTTATTAAATGAGTTCTAATGGCTATATATATTACAGTATAAAAGTTTAAATCTATGCTCTCTCTCATTCTACATTTCTAATCATGTTGTTGAAGGGAAACAAAAAAAATGTCAACACATAAGATACTTTACTAGCATTCCTGCTCATAGAAATATAATATGCAATGATGCATTGCAATATTAAATGGCACCCATAAGATGCACATTTATTCATAATCTTCTGTTTTCTAATTATTTGCTAGTAACGTGATCACTTGAAAATTAGGAGTTTATTGTTTGAGGGAAATAATTCTTTTCACTTTTAAACTAAAATTTTTAGTTATTCTCTTTTATTTAAAGTCTAGAAATATAGCCTGTAATCAAATTATTCTCCATATTAATCAAGAAGTCTGAATGAATTGCGATGATTGCCAGTGGCCTACATTCCTCTCTGATCAGAATCAGCATCCACTGGACAACTTAATCAGTAATTATCATGTCCTCTTATCCTCCCCTACCCATCTCTATTCCCTTCCCTCTCCTTTCCTTTATGTTTCTCAATTCTCTCATTCCCTCTCCTTCTCTCTCCTCTGTTTTTCTTTCTCCTCTATCTTTCTCAAGTGAGAATATCTATTATAGTTTTCACAGTATATCAAAGAATTAATTAAATGCACACACATGGGGAGAGGAAAGGAGAGAGAGAGAGAGAGAAAATTCCTTGACTACAGAAAATCAAAATTTGAAAATGAACCAACAGTGTGATTCCAAGACTTGGAGCATTAGCAATTGAAGATGTCTTGATAAGGAAACTCAATTTTCTTTAAATAAATAACCCTTTATAGATTGATCTAATGCGCGGTCATACACCCTAACACTGCAAGAATCCAGTGGACTCTGAAAGGATTACATGAAATTGGGAGTCTGATGTTGCAGAGGAAAAGCTTTAGCAGAGTTAAATGGAGACTGGAAAGTTGATATGAACAAAATACATTGTTTATATGGATGAAATTCTCAAATATTATACATATATTTAAATAAAAAAGGGGTTGTGATTCATAGGTAAAATGAGATAATAATAATGGAGAAAAGGATGTTTCAGCTTGCAAATGTTTGAAAATAGTCCATCGATATAGATTGTTTATCATTATGGTTTATTGTGAGAGGTTCTTACTGTGTAACACAGGCTTTCTTAGACTCCTGGTACACTTGTCCCTGTCTCCCAAGCTTTATAAATCCCAGGATTTATACATGGCTCTAGCCATACCTCACTCACTTTTTTTAACAGATGACAAATATCATGGAAGAAACGTATCCTGCCTATTCAGCGGGCTCTTTAACATCTGAAAAGACACATCTTTCCTCCAAAAAGTACCTTAGGCCTTCTCTCTACATATGGGCTACCTTTAGCATTCTTATACGAACTTTTCTCGCTTGCTTTCTGAGATTTAGTGGAGCCTCAGACACAGATGGCTGTTTCATTACTAAATTCATTCTAAATTTATGAAGCTAGCATAAGGACAGTATAAATGCATTCATGTTTTGCATAAAACAAGCACTTTATTAAATCTATAAATGTTCTATCTCTGATCCCCAAACAAAAGTACTATAGTTATTATTACATTTCAAATTGTGTTTCTTATAAACAATTTGTGTTATTATCATGACATTCTGATAAGGTGATATCAGTGTCAAAATATATTTTTAATGCTTTATTCCTTTTTGATCACTACAAAGAACTTTGGACCATGGTGCCCATTCTGCTTGTTTATTTGTTTTAATACAGACCCTGTATTGAACAACTTCACACATTGCACACTTGAAATATTCAAAAATTTTAAATTGTCAAGAAAGCAAATGCTTTCAGTAGGCTTTGTATTTTTAACATATTTAATTGTGAGTATTTTAAGTCTACAGAAATTCACAGAAAATATAAGAGGCACATGGTACCAGTGATCCACATTTAGTAATGTTCTTGTTCCACGCATTTGCCTGAGGACTTTTCCTTTCCAATTAAGCCATGCAAATTAAGCTAAACTCTTCATCTCTTGGTCCTCAGCCGAATCTCATCCATCTCTTTCCACTATTTCTCACCTTTTTCATTGCTTTGAACTCTACCATTAAAATCTTCATAAAAACATACTTGCTTTTGAAGATTGAATAATCATCAATTATAATGTCTGAATTTATTTTAATTTATGATGTTACTTTTCATTGATTAAAGAAAAATAGATTGGAAGTTTTTTCCCATATAAAATGATTCAATGCCAGTCAAGCATGTTGTCAAGTAATTTCTATTTCTTTGTGCCCCTGTCTAGAGGAATGCTCTAAAGGTTTTGTACTCTGCATGTTTTCTGTTCCTTGAGAGATTCTGTTAGCCATCTCCATACATCAGTGTTAAAATTGTCTGAAACAATATACCATCAAATAATGTGTATATTTGGATATTGAATATTTCTCTTATTTTTTATCACCACTTTTTCATTCATCTTCTGGGTTGGTAAATTTAAAATTTTATATCTTTTCTTAGAACTTGCACCAAAACTGCTATGTCTTTTGTTTTTGTACTTCATAACATTGTTGCTGAAGAGGACATTCTTGGGTTACATTTTCTCTCAGAACTTTGTGTTCACTGTTGTTTGTCCTTTGTTATTTGATGTTGCCCTGGGAAAGACTAAAGAAAGCCTCTCTTCCTCCCTTTTCTGTTTCATACTTACCTCTTTCTGCTTTGATGCCTATCTTTGAAGTGCATGGTACTTCCTAGTGTCACTCATTCCCTAAAAGCTATGTTGAACACAATTTGTAAAGGACCAACTGCAGAAGATTTCTTCTTTCAGACAAATTCACCTGACCGTATTTTATCCTACAATAATGACCTATACATTACAAAACTTAGTATATACTTTAATGCTATTACTCTTCCTAGCTTCTGTAATTTGTACTAACTTAAACCAAGCAAGTAGTCTTTGGGCATTGTACTAAAGACAGCCTCATGATGTCTCTTCTAGTTGCAGTGTGGAGCCAAGTGGCGATGTCTATCTTAAATGCTATTCTTCTTTGAGAGCATACTATTAAAACTGACATCCTAAATTTCCCAATCATTGATTTCAAAAATATTTCAAACATATTTCCAAGTCTTTTAGTGAATTTTTGTTAGCAATTTAGTTTCTCAAAACATGTTGAACTAGAGCTTAAAAATTAATCAGCAGTTTGGAGCACTGGATTTACTTTCAGAATACTTGGGTTCAATTCCCAGAAACCACATGGGGTATTTCATTTCTCTGTAACTCCAGTTCCAGTGTGAATATGATGTCTTCTTCTGGAATCTGTAGGCAAAGCACAATCACAGTGAACAGATAATACATATGAGCAAAAATACATACATAAAAAATAGAGCAAATTTTAGGAGAATTCTGTCAAGTCTATGGAATGACTGACAGATATTTGCAGGAATATGGACAGAGCTTGAGAGTAGACATGTATATTTGAGTCTTCCATATTGTGATACAGAGTTACTATGAGAGATAAAGGTGATGAGTAATGGCCAAAACCTGATGGCTAGGATTTGGTTTGTGTTCATTGACACTTAGACATGCATTGTTGTAAGGTGCACAAGTTCTATGCTCACAAAGTGTTACATGATTTTTTTTAGTCAAGCAGTATTTTTTAGGCTAGACATAGATAATATGAACATTTTAAATTAGAGTATTAGCCTAAAATGTACTTAACCTTTAAATGTATCCCAAATCACTAAGTTCAGGCTTTAAATCATTAAGGGCAGGAATTTCTAAAATCTGGATTTAGTGGGAAATTAGAAGTTATTCTGATAAACTCTGATGACATCAAGCAACCAGATCTGATTGGGGCATGGCCAGGTAGGAAGAACCCAGGACAAAGAGATAACTCAAACCCTTTGACCCACAGCATGCTTAGAAAAAAAGCACTGTGGCACTTCCCTGCACATTGTATCCTCCTTTTCTTTCCCTCTAAATCTCCTTTATACCATAAGTATTTTTAAAATAATAAATATTACCAGATTATATACATATAGCAACCTTATATCATCTACAATATCTGGAAAATCTGGTTTTCCTTCTGTGTTTACAGTGATTAAATTTAGCTTCCCTGTTATGTCCATAACTGAATATCATATCTATTCTGTATTTTCCTGGTGCACCATATTTGTTAGTTTGGCAATTGTGGGATTTTTTTAGACTCAGTCTCTTTCTTTGACTTCTAGACTTCATCTCTCTTTTTGACTCCTCAGTTCCCTTTCTGTTTTTCTTTCTGCTTCCTTTTGTATGTCATTAATATTTCTGTAGAATAACCCCCTTCAGAAACTTTTCTGCTTTTTTTCCTCCAAACTGAATTCTTTACCCAGCAAACACTTCACTGTCTACTTCTGTCCTTTTCTGTCTTCCCTGTCCCAGTTGTGGTGACTCAGTCATTTCACAGTCATTATTTTCCTCCTCTGTGTAAAAGTAACCTTGTTTCACATTGCCACATTTTTATAACTTAAAACCCAGGATGTGGCAGGTGGTGGAAGGGTCCTTGGTAAATTAGAGAATTGTGGGTTTCCAGGTCCTACTTCTTCCAACCAGGAAATATGATGAGATGTGATGCAGGCCTCAGAATGGGAGTTTGTCCCTCTGCAGTATAGTCTTTTACCAGCCTCTCATAGCCAGTCTGGTTATTTACAGATCATATTTTATTGTTAATATTCAACATTCTTATAATAAATGCTCAGATTTTGTTTAATCACATTGTCATTCTGAGACAACCACAAAATAATTTAGTTTCTACACTGAGCTGAGATAACCCTATTTTTCTTTAATAAATGCTTTAGCTCTGAGATATCCAGTAGTACCTCTTTTATCTTTGTACTTCTGATATTAAATTTTGGTCCTATCTGTGATTTTGTATGCCATTACCCATTTCCTAAAATTTTCAACATGGCATCATCTCTTAGAAGTAGAACCAATGCATTATTGTCTTTGGAAGTCTGGAAAAGGTAAACAGGTACAAGTTAATAAGGCCCATGCCAGTCCCTTTCAGAGCACACTTCATTCCCTAACATTTAGTTCTAATGGCCTGGAGAACTACTGTCTTTTAATTTGGATCTGGGGGGTTCTAGACCTCAGCATGCTCTTCTAAGTTTAGAGTTTGTTCTTTGGCTAGCTTTCATGCCAAAACACCTGAAGACAAGGAAACAGAAACCCAGGCTGACCCACCTTGGGCCTTCTTGCCCTTTTGTGGGATGGGATCATGGGATAGGGTGGGGGAAGGCTGAAGGTAGACTGGGAGGGATTGGGAACAGGGCAGAAAGAGTGAGCAGGGGGATACATGGGGAAAAATAGACTTTTTTAATAATAAAAAAAGGAAAATCAGGCTTTCTGGTATTTCATCATTAAATGTGACTTCTCCTTTCCATCTCTCCTGCCTCTGGGGTACATATTCCTTTTGCCTCCATGCAGTGCCTTCAGCATGTGGTGCTGAGAACTGTATTTTTTTCTTGCTTTTGACAGCTGAGTCTGAGCTATCTCTCAGTATCTTCTCATTCTGTGCTAGAAAATTCTATTAAACATTTATAACGAAGAGTCTCTCAGTAATTTGCCTTTGTACTCTGTTTGCTGTTATCTACCAAGGTAGACAGAATGTTAATATTTTGTTTACTAATGGTAATAATCATGTCAAGCTAGTTTTTGAAAATTAATAATTATGTCAATGTCATTTCTTACCATATTATCATTTATTAAATTATTAAAATTAATTATGCTCAGTGGTACATACTAAATGGTATATAAGGTAGAAAATGTGTCAAGAAATATACAAATTCTTAACTGTCATAAATCACTCATGCCACAAGACTGAGGAAAATGGCTGTTGGTTTCATCCTCCTGCAAATGGTAACCGTGAAAGAATAAAAGAATCTTTAGGAGAAGAAGTGGATGTGGCATCCCACTTGTAATTCAAGCCCCAGAAAGCAGAGCTAGATCACCAGAGCAGGCTAGCAATATCAGGTTTGATTGAGAGTGAACAGTATGGAAGAGTAACTGAAGATGAATACAACACCAATCTCAGCCCTTGGCATGCATATATATATATATAAATAAATATGTTTACACGTGTATATTCACGTGTATATGAGTTCAAATATGTGCAAAGGTACAAATGCACACATTCTTACAGCATACATGCTCATGAAAAAAAAAATAAAGAAGAGAAACGCACTGATCAATGACACTCACCAAATTAACTTACTGTTTGGGGAAGACTCAGGGTGAAGGTAGCTTTCTGATTTTGAATTATATTCAAGCATTTTTTAAATGTACTAAAAGAAGATAATTCTGTGGTGACTTTGAATCATGAGTTTTGTCCATTCAGCCATGAGTGACAAAATGGTAGCCCCCTTGATTAACTACTGCATGTGACTTAGTCCGTAAGTCTAGTCACATCTTCTAAGTGTATAAAAATTAAATTTCAAAATAAGCCTCTATGCTGTCTCTTAAAATCTGTGCAGAAGGACCTCATCTCATGTTCTTACTGCCCAGCTGAATGCTCTACTATTCCATCACTCCTTCACAGTAGATTCATTCACACACCTCCACCTTTTGTGTTTACCAGGTCTGATATGTGAAGTATTAGAAAATGTTTTATCAACTTTATACTAACTCCATATATATACAGTTATATGGTATAAATGTTTAATTGACTTGAGCCTTCTAGAAAAATGCTATTGAGTAGATATTAACACTAATCTTTACTGCTAAACCATGTCATATACTTCTTCTTCCTTTCATTCACACTAAGAACCACGTATCTAATTATTCATATATTATATTTAAATTTTTAAAATTTAAAACATTCTCCCTCACAGTTTTGCAACATATAGTATTTTTGTGATTTGCATTGCAGTAATGGTATTATCTTAAATGTTATGCCTGTCTATTTTTCTTTTAAATTAGACCTGTTTTTGTTTTTAATCGCGCCTTGTTTGAAAAAACAAAGACAAAAAACATAATTCTAGTATTCTATAATAATAGCACAATCATATGTTAACTAAGATAAAGAATAAAAACTTTGATAAAGCACAGTACATTGTTCATATTTTTGGACACTAAGGAACTTTGACTTTTATAGATAATTGAAAGTGTAATTATAAAAAGAAGCATTTACACAGTTGTTTAAGGTGAACTGTAAAACTGAAGGCCCTCAGTAACATTATATTTCATAAAATGCACTACGGAAATAGTAGGCTGATGGAGTCTTTGTGGGATGGTGGTGTTTCCTAATTTAATATATGGAAAGGAACATGTAATGTGGTTTAGCAAACAAGCAATAATTTAGATTTTTTTATATATCAGCTGTATTAAAGTTTGAAAACTTTATAAAACATATTTTACATTTTTGTTCACCACCTTATGTAGTCCTTGTTCATTTATAATTCTTTCAAACACAGTTTTGTTAATGCAAACCAAGGATTGGTTTTACTATTTAAAAAACCAACCAAACAAAACAAAACAAAAAACCCTACACTCTCAGGAAAAAAAAAAAAAGAAAAGAAAAAATGCCTGTTAAAGCCTTTCAGGGATTTAGCCACAGAATAATAGTCATAAAAGATTAACTTTGAAGCCCTTGAGCAGATTTAAATGGCTCTTTGCTCTCTGTGATGAAGACATTCATTGTTTTCCTAATTATGTTTAATTTATTCTTATAAACTGTATCTAGAGTCCCGCAACAGTGAAGACAGATGCCTGGAAATCCTACTTGATGGGAGTTCACATTTTAAACTTTCTGTTTCTCTCATCTCATATATTCTGGTTCATTAAATTCAGCATGAAGTTATATTTTGAAATGAAACTCCCAATTCTCCATTAAGAATGCTGGAGTTTAAGTACAGAAAGGGATGTCACAATGCTTAAATGTCCTTATAAATCAAGGATAATGTTCTCACATGCCATACAACTAAGCATTCTCCCATCTTATTCCTGTGAAAGCAGGTACTTTTGAGAAAGAAATTCTAAAGATGAGGTGTAGAAGTTTTCAAAAGTTTTCACTAATGCAAAAATAAATAAAATGCACTCTTCCTGTTTATATCATTTTCCATTAGTTTTGTTGAGTTTGCTTACTATATTTTTAATGACTTGCCTTATGGAAACTTCTTTTACTTCCTCCAAGTTCTGCAAAATTCTAGATGATCACATCACTTGTGCATACATCATTAATATCATCCTGTTACCTTTGGCAAAGGCCAAATTCTTAAGGGTGGTTTCGATAGCCCTGCCCACCTCTGTGTGCTGTTTTAGGCTTGTTTTTATCTTTTTGTCTTTATATGATTCTTCAATTTTCTTGATGATCCCTCTTATTAACTAAACACCCCCCATTATGAACATGTATATTCACATCATACCAGCTGCACTCTACCACACTAGGTGAGTTTCTATTCCTGGAACTGTCATATTCTCCTGTGAACTGTCTTGCTCTCTCTCTCTCTCTCTCTCTCTCTCTCTCTCTCTCTCTCTCTCTCTCTCTCTCTCTCTCTTGTGTCTATGTGTCTGTGTCTGTGTGTTTATATGTTTGTATGCATGCAAGTGCATATGCTTCAGTGTAATAATCTTTTTTTTTATAACAGACCCCTCATTTATTTTGTCCAGTTAATTAAACTGCCTGGAAAATTGTCATAGACACTTATATGTATTCACATTTCAGCTGGGGTTTTTGATTTGTTCAAGGGGAAAGGTATCATCCATTTGGCTTGTTAGTAAGGAATGTCACAACCATGACAAAAATTATTTTTGTGTTTCTCTGTTTCATTTGAGGAACAGAACAGAAATGTCTTACAAAAGTTTTTCACTTAACCGTATTCTGAACTCTTTAGTAACTGCCAAATCTAGTTGGTTAAAGATAGTGATACCAAAGCCCCCAAATTCTTGTACATATATCTGCAACTATGTAATAATCTTTTAGACTTTCCTTTCAAAGTCCAAATATCCCAGGTAATTTCCCCTGATTCTTTATTACTTTTAAAATTAATAAACCAGGTAAGTGATACTTTAAAAATGACTCTGTTTTTGGACAGTTTTTTTGTTTATTTATTTTTAAAAATTACAATACCTACCACTGCTCCCCTACCCACCCCTTCTTACAGTCCTTCCCCAACCCCCATTCACTCCCAAGAGTAGGCAAGGAATTCCAAGATGAGTCAATTTGGTTTGGCATATCCAGTTGAGGTAGAGCTGAGTCCCTCCTCCAAGTATCAAGGCTGTGAAAGATGTTACCCCACAGGGCATGGAATCTGAGAAGCCAGTTCATGCACCAAGAATAATCTCTGGTTCCAGTGCAAGAAGCTCCACAAATTATCCATGCCTTTCAACTGTCATCCACATTTAAAAAATCCAGACCCTTTCCATGAAGGTTCAAAAGTCACCCTGTTTTATCATCACATAACTGTTTAAAATCTAAATTATAGCCACATCCAAAAGTTTCTACTTCAAATCTATTAACATTGCTATTAATATCAAAACTACAAGCAACAGTATTTAAATTTTTGACTAATGCTATTATTTCTTTTATGCAATTATGTATTTAAGACATCAAAAACATGTCTTTCTCTAAAGCTGTATAATGGAAGTGACTGTTTTCAGGAATATTGCTTTGAAGTAGAAATAGTATAGGGACTAATTGGTAAAAGATATAAGGAGTGGGAGGTAGGTAGATGGATCAATGAACGGATGCTTAGATAGATAGATAGATAGATAGATAGATAGATAGATAGATAGATCAATCATGGGTAGAGAGACAGGGGTGTGTATATATATACACACACACACACACATATATATATATATATATATATATATATATATATATATAGAGAGAGAGAGAGAGAGAGAGAGAAAGGAGAATCTTTTAAGAAATCTGTATTGCAGAAGGAACAGGTTAATTGGAAACAAAAGTTGATTATATATAGCAGATACCTTACTGGAGATGTTTGCAGAACCGCCTGCCCCAACTGGTATGATATTGATATTGATTAGTAAAATAATGACAACTGAGTTTATTTTTTAATTTATACATTTACTAATGCAAAAGGATGGAGATTAGTGACTAAGGGATGATGTTTACAGTTATAGGTCCATTACGCAAATTTACAGCCTAATCTTCAACATGATTGAAATGATACATTTCTGAGTGAACACTCAGAAGATGCAAATAGATGAATAATTTACATTCTCCAGGCTGAAGAGGTAAAATAATATTTATTTTCCCACACTTTCCATGAAGTAACAGTAGAAGCTTGCCACTCATTAAAATACCCCAAGATATTATGAAAACGGAAATGCGTTAGCTAGGGCATTTTAGTCACAATCTGTGGGTGATATTTATTGAACAGAAAGTAAAATGGAAATTCTTTCTTTATTAAAGACAAGTAAATATCAAACTTATTTGATGATATCTTGTAGTACACTTTAAATCTAGGAGCCAGCTGCAGTTTTAAAATAAACTTTATAATAAAACTTGCAAATAAAACATCACACATCAAAATTAGCCAAATGCAATGTCTCTACACTTCAGTAAAATATGTCTGGTTAAATTAGCCATTCAGCATTGAAGCTGTGAACATCATGTTGGATTTTACACTTTCACTATCAAATGCCAAATTTTATGCACTATCAATACTGAGAATTCCATGACAAAGTTACAACCCTATCAGATTATTCTGTTAAATGTGTATGGAAAAGTAGACATTGAAAACATAATTTTAATACTTATTATAAGTCAGTATCAGTGATCATATAATAAATAGTTTTTTACTATAAAATATTTTAAGCAAAGTTTCATATGTAGGATAATCTGTGTTTTCTTTATATTTATTTATTTATTTTGTATTTATCAAGAAAAACAGTAAATTGAATTTAAAATGTTGATAAGTTAACAATAACTATAAAGAAAATAAAAATCATAAGCATGACTTATCAAGGATGATAATGCAAATAATTTGCTACACATAAAATTACTTTGTGTTCAGCTTTCCCTCTGGATTTTTTTTTCTATCCCTGTATATCCCCACTCAAGGGCCCTTCCCTCTCCCACCACATCAGATCATTTTTTTCTTCTCCACAACTCCTCATCCCCTCCCTGGGCAGGTTGCAGACAGTCCCATGGTCCCACTGATCCAATAATGCTTAGTTCAGTCTCCACTCCTGGCAAATCCAGTTTTGTCCCCTCTCCATCAAGAGTGAGTCAGGTGTTCCTATAGGTGTAGTGGGATCCGAAGGGGCAGTCCAGGGTGTTTCTGATCCCAAACTGTTTAGTGGTTGTGTTTGCAGCTTGGGCATGCTTGGCTTTTTTCTTGTTAGTTTGTTTAGAAACCACTAATGAGTGAGTACATCCCCTGCTTATCTTTCTGAGTTTGTGATATCTCACTCAGGAGGATATTCTCCAAATCCATCCATTTGTCTGCAAACTTTAGGATATCATTTTTTCTTACTGCTGTGTAGTATTCCATTGTGTAGATGTACCACAGTTTGTTAATCCATTCTTCAGTTGAGGGACATCTAGGTTGTTTCCAGGTTCTTGCTATTACAAATAATGCTGCTATGAACATAGTTGAGCTAATACCTTTGGAGTGTGAATGTACCTCTTTAGGGTATACACCCAGAAGTGGTATTGCTGGGTCTTGGGGAGATTGATTCTCAATTTTCTGAGAAACCACCATATTGCATTCCAAAGTGGCTGCACAAGCTTACACTCCCACCAACAATGGAGTAGTGTTCCCCTTGATCCTCATCCTCTCCAACACAGGCTGTCATCTGTGCCTTTTATCTTAGCCAATCTATCAGGTGTTAGGTGGTATCTCAGTGTTTTGATTTGCATTTCTCTGATGGCTAAAGATGATGAGCACTTTTTCAGGTGTCTTTGAACCATTCGAAATTCCTCTGCTGAGAATTCCCTTTTTAGATCTGAACCCCATTTTTTGATTGGGTTATTCAAAGTTATGGGCTCTAGATTCTTGAGCTCTTTATATATCTTAGAACTCTGAAAACTGAGACAGATGTGTTTCTGTGAGTTTGAGGCCACCCTGGTCTATACAGTGAGTTCTAAAAAACTGCGATTGCATTGTAAAATATAAACATATATAATATATAATTAATATATATCTTTAATTTTGATTATCTATACAATATGCTATGTTAAATATAGGAGATAAAAATGAGGAAGAGTAAGAATTATGCAACATAATTTTACTACTATAAAATTTAGGGTGTTTTACACTGTGAGAGAAACACACTCTGTTGCTGTTGACACTAAAGACATATCTCAGTGTAAATACCTCCGTAACTGATTGGTCTGAGTAACTAACAATAGAATTGTGAGGGAACTACTTGTTGTTCTAAAAATCTGAGGATATCTCCAAGGCTAGCCTAGTTGTCTTTTGGAGCCATTTCATCCTCTTTCCCATGCTTGTAACTGAACATTTTCAGAGACCATGAGAGAGAAGCTCAAGTCATTTTTCCTTTTTTAATGTCTTACAGATCCTTTCACATAAATACAGTTAAAAGCTAGACCAAATTGTGGAATAAATTAAATGTTTCCATTTGCTACATTTTTCTAAGATAAGCACAATTTAGTGTAATTTGACCAGTCACACTATAATTACAGGGTTTGTTCATGCATGCAAATCCACATGCCCTTTTTCAAACATGCTGTCATCTAGCAGCAGAATACAAAATTGTGATGAAAAACTATTTACTTTAATCCCTACAGTAGAACATTTGGGCAAACAGACAGAAATGGAGCATGTGAGTTATGACCATAAATGGAGGCAGATTAGCTCTCCTTTTTTAGAGATGGAGCACATTAGGATGGCTTCCTCTTTCTTCTTCCTTTCCATGTTTACATTCCATCCATCACAGGTTGAACAGTGTTGTGTCAGTCAGCATTTGTGTTTAGTTACTGAATGTGGTGAAATAATAATAGAAATTATTTTTGTCTATGCTTCTTTAAGCCATATTACTTTTGACTCTTACTCATTGTTTCTTTTAGATTTTTACTACAGACATCAACAGTTTAAGGTAGATGTGTTCATAGATTGATCCTAAATGTTTCAGAATCAATGAGTTTTCTGGTAAAAGTCTCAATTGGAGATAACTCTTCATTTTTGTTAGTGAATTTTGTAGTCAAAATCTTGTGGCTGAGAATTATTGATTAGTAACCCCAGAGAAAGATTAAAACTTTAAGATTAAAGACCTTCATATTACATGACTTTAATTAGTTAAGATGAGTAATATTTTACAAAAATATGGATATATGTAGAGTTATATTTAAAGACAAATGCATGTTCAATTATCTCAATCTTTCAAGAGTTGGACTATGAGAATTTTTATCAGATGATTTAGGGTCAAATCTGTGCTTCAGTGAATAGGGAGAAATTCCTCCAAGTTCCATCATCTCCTCTGGTCTTTTCATCCCTTCCTATTCTACATCTGTCTTTCTGAGCTGATTTGGTAAGTTTAGTAGCCTAGCCTTAAAATCAGGCATGAAGATTAAAATCAAGACAGGGGTGGAAACAGTCAAGAAGTCACTTGTTTAAGTCTCTGTTTTATTCCTTCACTAAGTAAGTTATCTTTTAATACATCACCTTAAAGTCATTGCTTCATGCCATGAACAGCAGAAAGTTAGCCTGAATGGTGCAAAAATAGAGAGTTCCAGTGCATTAGCCAACCAGGTATTACAGAAATGGGACAGAAAAGCGAGTAGAAAAAGAATTTCTGAATCTTGTATTTTGGGTTTATGTATTTTTATTGGATTGAACTTCAGGCCTTATTTTGATTTTTGGTGTTGAATAGTTCTTCAAGTAATATACACAGAGTATCTTTCCCTTTTTATTGATATGATATACCTGGACATATATTTCATAAACATGGTTTCTATTGTATCATGTACTTTGAACATATTGATCCCACATATACTACTATGCCTTCACTCTTTCCCTTACTCTCTCATTAACATTTATTTTTCTCATCGATATCTCTATTTTAAAACACTCATATACATATTTACATATGTATCTGTGTGCAGCCAAATATCCATAACTGAAGTAAAAGTCACATTTGTGAACTTAACTTATTTTGCTTAATATAGTGATGCCCTCTCACAGAACATTTTTAGCAAAGGACATAATTTTGTTTTCATTCTGACTAAATAAGCCTCCACTTTGAATGTACAGCACATTTTCTTAACCCATTCATCTGTTGATGGGCATTGAGGCTTATCTTGGAACTGGATTTTTTTCAAAAATCCCTGTAGTAAGCATGGCTATGTAATATCTCTATAGCATGTTGACTCAGAGTCCTATGGAAATATCCCTAGAAGTGGTATGGCTACAGCATATGGTAGTTCTATTTTTGGTTTTTAACTCCAAACTGATTTACATAGTGACTAGATCAGGTTTTGTTTCCTCAAGGAATTTATAAAAGTTCCCTTTGTCCACAACCTCACAAGCATCTATTATTATTTTATTATTCCTCCTCTGTTTTTGTTCTGAAAAGGGCAAGCCTCCCATGGATGTCAACTGAACATGATATATCAAGTTGCAGGAAGACTATACATCTCCCTTTGTATTAAGGTTGGGCAAGTCAATGCAGTATGAGGAATAGGGTCTCAAAAGCTGGCAAAAGAGTCAGCAACAGCCCCTCTTCCCATGGTTAAGAGTCCTACAAGAAGACCAAGCTACTTAACTGTAACATACAAGCGGAGGGCCTAGGTCAGTTCCAAGTAGGTTCCCTGATTGTTGGTTCAGCCTCTGTGAACTCCTATAATTCCTAGTTAGTTGATTTTGTTAAGGTTCTTTGTGGTGTTCTTGACTCTTCTTTTTCATACAGTACTTCTTATCCTTCTGCAGGATTCTAAGAGATCTTTCTAATATTTGTCTTGTGGATCTCTGTATCTATATTCATCAGTTGCTGGTTTAGTTTTCATCAGAAGCTTCCCTGATGACAATTGGAGTAGACACCAGTCAATTTGTATAGCAAGATATCATTAGGTATCACTACATTGAATTTTACCTGTCTTGTTGGCTCTATCCTAGGTCTCTGGCTATCCAGCTGCTGGACTCTGGCCCTCTAGGCAATTTGAGAGTTGGCTACCTCTAATAGTATGAGTCTCAGGCTAGGCCAGTCATTGTTGGCCACTCTCAGCATTTTCTTTGCCAACTTTACCCCAGGGTATCTTTTATATTATTATTATTTTTTACTTTAAAGCTAATATCTATTTGTAAGTACATACCACATTTGTTTTGGGGGGGCCTGAGCTACCTTACTCAAGATTATTTTTTCTAGTTCTATCCATTTACCTACAAATTTCATGATGTTATTATTTTTAAGAGCTGAGTAATACTTTATTGTGTAAGTGTACCATATTTGCTTATCCATTCTTCAGTTGAGGAACATCTAGGTTGTTTCCAGTTTCTGTCTCTTACAAATGGAGCTGCTATGAACAGTTGAGCAAGTGGCCATGTTGTAGGGTAGAGCATCATTTATGTATATGCCTTCATGGTGTAGCTGGGTCTTTAGGTAGATTCTCAAATTTCTGAGAGAATGGTATATTGATTTCCAAAGTGGCTGTACAAGTGTGCCCTACCACAAGTTCTGGAGGACTGTTCCCCTTGCTTCACATTCTTACTGGCATGAGCAGTCACTTGTGTTTTTGACCTTAGCCATTTTGACAGGTCTAAATGGAATCTCAGAGACATTTTAATTTGCATTTCTGATTGCTAAGTGTGTTAACTTTTCTTTAAGTATTTCTCAGGTATTTGAAATTTCTCTGTTGAGAATTCTCTGTTTAGGTGTGCATCTATTTTTTAAATTGGATAATTTGATTTTTTTTTTTGGAATCTGATTTCTTGAGTTCATTATATATTTTGAAAATCAGTCCTTGGACAGATGTAAATTAGTAAAGATCTTTACTTATTAAGTAGAATGCTTTTTTTTTTTTTTTTTTGTCTATTGACAGTGTCCCTTGCCTTCTAGAAGATTTTCAGTTTTATGAGGTCCCATTTATTAATAGTTAGTCATAGTGCCTGAGCGATTAGTGTTCTATTCAGGTAATTGTCTCTTTTGCCATTATCAAAACTATTACCACTTTCTCTTGCATTTGGTTCAGTTTGTGTCAATTTACGTTGCAGTCTTTCATCCACTTGGACTTGAGATATTTGTTCAGGATGATAGATAGGGATCTATTTGCCTTCTTTTACCTGCCCACATCAAGTTAGAACATCATTTATTGAAGATGCTTTTATTCATTGTACAATTTTTTTATTTATTATTAGGTGATTTTGCATCATACACCCATCAAAATTCAGTTATCAGTCCTCTCACTTTCATACCCACTCTTATGATCTCCCCATTTACAAAAAAAATGCCCATTCATACTGCTTTTTTACTTACAGGAGCATAATTAAACTCACTGTGACCAGTCCCTTAAAGAAAACGAGTCCTTCCTCACTCACACCCCTGCCAGAGACCATCAATGCAAAAGTGAAGCACTGTGTCATTTAGCTATGTTCTAACCTTGACATCATTTTTTTTAATCCACTAATGAGTACATACCCTGCTTCTCTTTCTGAGTTTGTGATGTCTTGCTCAGGAGGATATTCTTCAATTCCATCTATTTGCCTGCAAATTTTAGGATATCATTCTTTTCTTACCGCTGAATAGAACTCTATTGTGTAGATGTACCACAGTTTGTTAAACCATTCTTCAGTTGAGGGACATCTAGGTTATTTCCAGGTTCTTGCTGTTACAAATAATGCTGCTATGGACATAGTTGAGCTAATGCCTTTGGAGTTCAAGTGTGCATCTTTAGGGTATATGCCTAAAAGTGGTATTGCTGGGTCCTTGGGTAGATTGATTCCCAGTTTTCTGAGAAACCACCATACTGCATTCCAGAGTGGTTTACACTCCCACCAACAATGGAGGAGTATTCCCCTTTCTCTGCATCCTCTCCAGCATAGGCTGTCATCTGTGTTTTTAATCTTAGCCATTATAGCACAGACATTAAAAACAGTAATCATTAAGTGGGACCTCCTGAAACTGAGAAGCTTCTGTAAGGCCAAGAACATAGTCAATAAGACAAAATGACAGCCTACAGCATGGGAAAAGATTTTCACCAATTGTATAAGTAACAGATGATTGAACTCTAAAATATAGAGAACTCAAGGAATTATAGTTCAAGACCCTAAATAACCCAATCAAAAAATGGGATTCAGAACTAAAAAGGGAATTCTTACTGTAAAATATTTGTTTCTTTGTCAAAACTCAGGAGTCCATAGGTGTGTTGATTTATGTCTTGTTTTTGCATTAGATTGTATTGTTCTGCCAGTCTGTTTTTAGGCCAATATCATGTGGTTTTATTACTATAGTTCTGTTGTAGAGCTTTAAATCAGAGAGAGTGATGCCACCCCCAGAAGTTCTTTTATTGTACGGAATTGCTATAGTTATTCTGGCCTTTTTATTTTTTCATGTGAAGTTGAATATTGTACTTTCTAGGTCTGCAAAGAATTGTGATTTTGATGGGGGTTGTTTTGAATCTGTATGTTGTTTTTAATAAGGTGGCCATTTTTACTGTCTTAGTCCTACCATTCCATCAGTAATGATGGGAAGGGGGGCTTTCTATCTACTGATATCTTCTCCAGTTTTGTTTTTAGAAAACTTAAAACTTTTTTTCTTTAAGAAATTGTGTCATTTGTTTTGCATATAACCACAGATGCTCCTCAAATCCCTCCTCCTACTCTCCCAGCATCTTCCCCAACTCACTCCCCATCCCCTCCTCTGAAAAGGTAAAGCCTCCTACTGTGGAGACAGTAAAGCCTCTTTTCTTGCTTGATTCCAGTTACACCAAGATATTTGTGGCTAATGTGAAAGGTAGTATTTCCCTGATTTTTTTTTCTCTGCCTGTTTGCCTGTTTACCCTTTGTATATAAGAGGGCTACTGCCCTTTTTTTTTTTTTTTTTTTTTTTGAGTTAATCATGAATCCATCTACTCAACTGAAGGTGTTAGTCAGCTGAAGGAGTTCCTTGGAGAAACTTTGGGGTTGATTATGTATACTCTCATAATACCCACAAGTAGTGATATTGGACTTCTTCTTTTCCAATTTGTATCCTCTTGATCTCCATTAGTGGTCTTATTGCTCCAGTTAGAAAAAGTATTATATTTAATTGATATGGAGAGAGTGGACAGCTTTGAATTTTTCCTCATTTTGATGGAATTGTTGTGACTTTATCTTCATTTAATTTGATGATTGCTATAGGCTTGCTGTATTATTTTCATATGTTTAGGTATATCATTTGTATTACTAGTCTTTCAAAGAGAGATCATAAAAGGGTTTTTTATACTATTACAGGCTTTTTCAGCATCACCAAAGAGATGATCAAAAGCATTTTTCCAAGTTTGTTTATAGGATGAATTACATTGACAGATTTTTTTTTTTATAGGTTGAACCAGGCTTACGTCTCTGGGATAAAGCCTACTTGATCACAGTAGATGGATGATCTTTTTGATATGTTCCTGGATTAGTTTGCTTATATATATATGTAATATTTATAATCAAATAAATTTACAAACTGAAAATTATAAAATATTCTCCATCATCTTCTCATATTTTCCTCCTTTCCCTCCACCTCCTCAATCAACTCTTCCTCTGCTTCTGTTTAGGAAAGTGCAAGCTTCCCATGGGTATCAACAAAGCAAGTAATATCAAGTTGAAGTACAAGTAGGCACCTTCCTGGTATTAAGGCTGGGCAAGGTATTTCGGTATGAGGAATAGGTTTATAAGAGTCAGCTGAGGCATTACAGATTGTCCTTATTCCCATTATTAAGAGGTTTGCTAGTATTTTATCAAGTATTTTTGAATCACCAATATGAGAGATATTGGTCTGTATTCTTTCTTTGTTGAGCCTTTGTATGGTTTGGGCATCAGGTCATTGGGACCTCATAGATTGAATTTGGCAATGTTTCTTATGTTTCTGTTTTATGAAATAATTTGAAGGACATGGGCAATAGCTCATCTTTGAAAGTTTGGTAGAATCCTGCACTAAAACTCTCTGGCCCTATTTTGTTTGTTTGTTTGTTGTTTGGTTGGTAGACTTTTAATGAATGCTTTTATTTCGTTCTGGTTATATATTGATCTATTTAAATTATTTATCTGATCTTGGTTTACCAAGAAATTTGTCCATTTTCTTTAGATTTTTCAATTTTTGTGGAGTACAGGTTTTTGAATCATAATCTAATGACATTTTTAGACTTTCTTGGTGTCCGTTGTTATATCCCATTTTGATTCTGATTTTGTTAATTTAGTTATTATGGTTCTGCCTTTTAGTTAGTTCAGATAAGGGTTTGTCTACCTTGTTTATTTTCTCATCGAACTACAACTCTTTGTTTCATTAATTGTTTGTATTATTCTATTTGTTTCTATTTTACTGTTTGTAGACCTCAGTTTGATTATTTCTTGTTGTGTACTCCTTTTGGGTGTGTTTGCTTCCTTTTCATTCCAGAGTGTTCAGGTGTACTGTGAAGTTGTTAGTATGAATTTTTTCTTTTAATTCCTGTACTTTGTGGTAGTTGATAGAGATAGTAGTGTGTGTGTGTGTGTGTGTGTGTGTGTGTGTGTGTATGTGTTTCCTCTTTTGGTTTTGATGTTGTGAGATTATTTTTTGGCTGTGTTTTCATGGATATAGTTAACTTTATTGGGTTGTAGTTTTTCTAGGACCTTCTGTAGAGGCTATACTTATGGATAGATATTGTTTAAATTTGATTTCATCATGGAACATCTTGTTTTCTCCATCAATGGTGATTGAATGTTTTGCTCTATGTAACAGTCTGGGCTAGCATCTGTTGTCTTTAGAGTCTGCAGCACATCTGTCCAAGCCCCACAGGCTTTAAGTCTCTATTGAGAATTCAGGAGTATTTTCAATAGGTCTGTGTTTCTATGTTATTTGGCCTTTTTCTCTTTCAGCTTTTAATATTATTTGCTCTCTGTGTTTGGTGATTTTGATTATTATTATAGTGAAGAGAATTACATTTCTAATCTAATCTTTTGGTGTTCTGTAAGCTTCTTGTACCTTTATAGGCATGTTCTTTAGATTAGAAAAGAAATTCTTTTATAGTTTGGTTAAGAAATGTTTCTGGACATTTGAGCTTGAAATATTCTTTATTTCTATTATTTTTATATTTTGTTACTTTTATGATGTCCCAGATTTCTTGAATTTTTTGTATCAGTAATATTTTAGGTTAAATATTTTTGACAGCTGTGTGAATTTCTTCTATAGTGTCTTCAATGCTGGAGATTTTCTCTTCCATCCCTTATATTCTGTTGATGATGCTTGCATTTATAGTTCCACTTCACTTGCCTAGATGTTTCATTTCCAGAATTCTCTGAATTTATATATTTTCTTGCTTCTATTTTCATTTTTAAATTTTGAACAGTTTTATTTGCTTATTCCAAGTATTTCTTTTTTCTTGGCATTCTTTAAGGGATTTATTGATTTCCTCCTATAGTTTTTTTTTTTTTTCTTTAAGGGATTTGTTGGTTTTCTTTTTAAGGACCTCTATCATCCTCATAAATATTGTTTTAAGATTGTTTTCTTGTGTTTTAGCTGTGTTGGTATATCCAGGGCTTACTGTACTGGGATGGCTGTACTCTGGTGGTAACATATTAACCTGGCTGTGGTTGATTGTGTTCTTATACTGACATTTAGGCATCTGAATTTGGACTGATTTTATGTCTAGGTACCATTCTCTGGGTTTTAGATGGGTATTTTGTTCCATGGTTTCTGTTTTCTCTCTGTTCTTCTGTTTTGAGTGGCCTGTGGTTGAGTAGATAGACTTCTCCTGAGTTGGATGATGGACTTCTGATGGCTTGGATGATCTGTTCTAGCAAGTAGTTGCCACTCAAAATGAAGACTAAAGTTCTAGTGATCTGAATGTTACTGGCTTGTTGGAGGTCCTTGGGGTTCAGTATGCTGGTCTAGCTTGTAGTGGGATAGGAGGCTTCTGCCTGGTTTTCAGTGAGCTAGCCTTGTCCCTTGGGTTCAGGATGCTGATCTAGCCTCAGGAGAAGTAGGAGGCTTCTGCCAGAGGTTTTGGCCATGATGCAGTGACAGGAAAAATAGGGTGGTTGGGGTTATGCTGCACAGGAGTGGTCTTACCTGGGTATCAGGATACCTGCCTGGCCTCTATAGGGGTAGGAGGCTTCTTCCAGAGGAGTGGGCTGGAATATAGTGATAAGGGAAGGAGAGGCAGTTGGGGTTATATTGGATGAGTATGGGTATGGCAGGTGTAGTGGTTGTGGTTCACCTGATTTACAGGGAGCAAACCTGATAGACAGGTGGAAGGGGCTTCACCTGGTTTCCAGGAAGCTGGCCTGGCTTCTGATGGTCTAGGAGACTTGTTTATGGTATCTGTGGTGAAGAATAGATGTACAGATTTATTTTTTGTATTTTATATATTCTATATATTACTATATCTCATTTCACTTCTCTCTGTGTATGCTTTAGAGATTGTATACTTTGCCACAACTCAGTTTACTTTGAAATAAGGTGTTTTGTGCATCCAGCATTGTTGCTTTTACTCAGCATTGATCTGGATAATCAAATATCTGAGTTCTCAAATAAATTTTGAAGGTATTTTTTTTCTATTTCTGTGAAGAATGTTATGGGTAATTAGATAAGTTGTTGCTTTAAATCTGTAGGCTGTCTTTCTGTAGTTTTACTGTCTGAACATTATTTATATTGGTGCTAAATCATATTTCTTCAGAGAACCTTGGGGATTCTCAAAACTACTTAGGTTTCCCATGACTTGTGTGTTTGTGTACTTACATGTTCATGTATGTAGTGTGTATGCTGTGTGGGTGGAAGACAAAGGTAAATGTCAGATGTCTCCTGATGTTCCTCAGTCAATCTCTATCTTATGTCTTGAGATATTATGTCTTTTGCCTACAATAATTCACCTAGACTGGAGCTTTCTATGCAGATGCATATCGCGGTAAAAACCCGCCCTGAGATATGTTTATAAACAGGGTTTATTTGGAGAAAATAGCTTACAAAACAGAGCCGGTTTTAGGAAAAGATGACAGGATGAGGTTGCTGCGCGCCGGAGCCTTTCTAAGGAAGATTCTTCATCCCCACGTCGTACGTCCGAACTCCCGGGCAGCTAGAGCGAACTGCGCACTCGGTCGGGGAACTCTCGTGAGAGAATGACGACTTCCTGTCCTGGTCCCCTCCCTCGAAGGTCTACTTCCGGAATCCTTTTCAGTTAACCACGCCCAGCTCGTCTCCATTCCTATGATCGTTCACATATACAGTTCCTAATTTCCCGCTACATCTCCCCGTTTTGTCTAAATAGGAAGGTTCTA
>PVIH01010592.1:0-29730 GCA_004025045.1 Sigmodon hispidus
TTTCTTTGTGTTCATCTTTCCCTCTGAATTTTTTTTTCCATCCCTGTATATCCTTATTCAAGGTCTTTTCCCCCTCCCAACACATCTGGTCATTTTTTCCTCTGCAACTCCCCATCCCCTCCCTGGGCAGGGAGCAGACAGTCCTATGGTCCCCCTGACCCAATAATGCTTAGATCAGTCTCCACTTCTGGCCAAATCCTCTGGGTTTCTACAAGCCCTTATATACCCTATCTCATTCAGGTCAGGATTGAAGGCATGTAGCCTTGAACTCACAGAAACAGAAGAAGTTCTGTCTCTAGAGCTGTGGGATCAAAGTTAGAAGATACCACTCCTGGCTCTCCCTGTGTTGGGATTAAAGGTGTGTGTGACTGACTCAGCTGTTTATCTTTGTATTCAATGTTTAAGAATTTCCTGAGCTTTCTGCCTAGGATTTGACTGGGTATTCTATCCCCAATATTCAAGTTTTATTAAATTTGTAATATATGTCCACATATTATCTATTTTTTACAATTATCTATTTTTTTTAAAAAGTAATAAACCAAATATTCTTACAATAATTTTCATGGCTATTTTAGAGTTTTCTAAGAAAAAGCATAAAGTTAACAGATGAAATTGTAAAAATGTTCTTTTCCACACATTAAGACAAATTAATATTTATCTGAATTGTAGTTTATCTGCTATTTTCTCATAGACCCTCTAGAGTTGTTTAGGCAGATCATTTATATATAATTTTATTTTTATTTTTATCTATTACTTTTAATGACTTATACATATCAATTATGGAATGCAGCAGTGCAGTGAAACCATGAACAATAACCAAGTAGAGATGGTGGTGTAGTTTTATTTCAAAGGGAATAAAATTGACTTGATTTTGATTGAATCTGTGTTCTTTACATTCGTACAATATGTACAATAAAACCAGTTTTGACTTATTATCCCATACACTACAATTGAGAATTACAAAGACACCAAGCATATTTAAAATAAACATGAGGAAATACAATCTAGAAATACAAATGTGCCTCTGATATCAACAAATTATACTACTTATATTTTATAAATAGGTAAGGAAGTCTCAATTATGTGTAAATTAGAGGAAAGTAGTCATAAGATGGTTTAAAAATATCTTGTGAACTCATCAAAGCTGTGTAGTAACATAGCAATACTCCTGGGAGGGTGGGGGTTGCTAGTAAGTTTATATGTGCATAAGGTGACTGATATAGACATTCAGTGCATTCCTCATTGACTCTAAGTCTTGTATTTTGAAAGAATGTCTCTCATCTATCTGGCTTTAGCCAAAATTCATGAATTCTCCTATCTCTGCCCCCTTCAGATCTATAATAATAGGAACATGTCTGTGCATTGGTTTCTGCTGCACGTTTTTGGGATTTAACTCAAATTCCATATTACTTTATTGATAGCCTTTTCCCCAGACCTATAAAAGTACATTTTTTAAATATCAGAATGTAGAGGGCTTTAAAAATTAATTTATTTTTCTGTATAAGAAACAGAGTAACATATATTGTAGTCATCTTTTTAGACATATAGACAAATTATTAAATAATTGGACATCTAATTTTTTTATAAAGAAGCCAAAAATATGCACTGGGAAAAAATTACCATTAACAACAGTTTCTGGTCAAATTCGATGACTGTTGCTGTGGGATTATTCTATTGTACATTGTAAATATTTGCCCTCTCCTACTAGCTTAATAAAGTGCTGACTAGCCAGAAGACAAATAAGAAGCATGGGTGAGGCTACCAGACTAAGAAAACTCTGTGAAGAGGAAGAGCAAAGCGAAGATACTAGGCAGATACATAGGAAAGAAGACAAAAATGTACTAAGCCACTTGGCTAATCATGGGCTAGTTTAAGAGTAAGAGTTAGCAAGTAATATGCATGAGCCACAGGCCAAATAGCATGTAATTAATTTTAGAGTTTGTGGGATTATTTGAGACAGTGTGTCCTGACCACAGAGCTAAGCCAGAAACTTCTGACTATAAACTGTATGTAAAAGACTATGAATAGATCTATACTTATCTGCAAAATTTCAATATCAAATGGATCTGACTAAAAGGGCAGATATACTAAACCTGATAGAAGAGAAAGTAGGAAAAAGTCTTAAACTTATTAATACCAAAAAAAGACTTTGTTAACAGGACACCAATAGTAGAGACATTAAAAAACAACAATTAATAAATGAGACCCCAAGAAACTATAAATATTCTTTATGGTGAAGAAAGCTATAATATGGACAAAGTGACATGGTTAAGAATAAGTTTCTAAGTCTGGGTTCTATTGCTATGAAGAGACATCATGATGATGGCAAGTCTTATAAAAGAGTTTAATTGAGATTAGTATGCAGCAGAAAGAGAGAGATACTAAGAATGGGCTCTGATTTTGAAACCCCAAAGCCAAATCACAATGACATACTTTCTCCAACATGGCATGTCTTTTAAACCCTATCAAGTATCACCACTTATTAAAGAACAAGTATATTTATGCCACCACTATGGGAAAAACATTTTTATCAAATATGCATCCAGTACAGTGGTAATACCTAAAACATAGAGGTCTAATGTCTAAAATATAAGGAACTCAAAGAATAGAATATTAAGGAATTAAAACAATTAAAATTAGAGAATTCTTAAAAGAAAAATCACAAATGGGTGAGAGGAACTTAAAGAGATATTCAACATTCTTAATCATCAGGAAAATGCAGATGAAAACTACTTTGGGATTATATTGATTCCCGTCAATATGGCCAAGAACAGTAAAACAAATGACAGTGAGGTAAAGAAAATACTCATCCACTGCTGGTGTAAGTGAAAAAAAAAAGTAAGTCACCATGGTGGCATTTCCCCAGGAATCTGAGAATTGATCTCCCTCAAGATACAGCTGTACCACATTTGACATATGGTAAAAGGGCTATACATCCTATTACAGAGAAACTTGAACAACTATGTTTATTGCTTCTTTATATAATATCCTGAAACTGGAAATAAGATATATGTCTGTCAACATATGAATGAATAAAAAATAAGAAAATTTATACAATGCCATATTATTCATTTGTTAAAATTTTAATATTATAAAATTCACAGGTAAAATTACGGAGCTGGAAAAAAATCTTCCTGAATGAGCTACCACATACTCAAAAATATAAATATGGTATGTAAGCACTTAAATGTGGACACTAGCTATTTTGTCTTCTTTAAGCAATTACAACATGTACAAACAGAGAGATTAATTATTAAGTAAAACATTTGGACCAAGAGAAGATTCGCCATGAGAAAGGGAAACAGAACAGATAGCTATGGATAGACAAAAACATACAGGAGGGGGTACGAGAATAGCGGGACCAAACAGACAGAGGAAAGAAGTAGATAAGAGAGGAAATGAAAAAAGAGATAGCTAAACATATGCGCCACTTGAAGGGTCATATTAAACCCTATTACAATAAAAGCATCTTACTTTTATGCTAAATTAACATAGCAATGAAAAGTTCCTAAAGTTACTTTGCTACACTCATATATCCATATATTGTTCAGCCATCATCAGAAAAGCTTCCCACTGCAGTAGATAGTAACAAACACAGAGACCTACAAATAATATACAGAGAATGAGATGTCTTGGAACATTACTCAGTACTTAATAGAAAGACTCCATTAAATCTTACTCTTTAGAGGTTCAGAAATTTTAGAAAAGAAGAGGCAGAAACATTATAAGATCTAGTGAGAATAGAAGACACCAAGGAAACAAGTTCTTCTAGACACAGACTTATGTAAACATGAACTCACAGAGACTGTTGTAGAATGCAAGGGCCTATGCCAGATGGGGCCCCAGTACTGATTAGGGAAGTGACTCAAGCAGCCCTCCTCCTTAACCAGGAGCCATTTCTAACTTATATCTCCAATCAAAAAAATATTTTTATACAAAGATATATAACCCACTCTTAAAGCCAGGCACCATGTCCAACAGTACATGGTCAATACAAAATGTTTTTAATGGTATATTTTTTAACTTTTTGTCTCAAAATACATTGTCTGAATGTTTTCAAGTTTTACATTTTATAGATCTTTTGCTTATACATTATGGTTTGTGTTTTTGTGTTTTTATTAGTCTTCTGTGTCTGAGAATGTGTGTATCTTTGTACCTATTTTTTAATTTTTCTTCTCTCTCTCTCTCTCTCTCTCTCTCTCTCTCTCTCTCTCTCTCTGTATGTGTGTGTGTCTTTATTTTTCTGTCTCTCATACTATGGAATTTGTTTGTTTTTATCTTATTTTATTGTATTGTTTTAGGGGTAGAATTCAGATTTCTGGGATTTTTTTTAATTAATAGAGATAAAAAGTACTTGGTAATGGGATGAGAATGAGTTAGAAGAGAGAGTCCCTGAGCATTAAGGGGAGAGATTTGATAGAAATATACTATTTAGAACTGAAATTTCTAAGGTTTACTATTCTCTGTACATTGTCTAGCTATAAGTTTCTATATTTGTTCCCATCTAAAGAGGAGGGAAAGATGAAGCTTCTCTGATGATGCTGAGCAAAGCATTAATCAAAGAAATGCTGTTAGGAGTTATTTTATTGCTGCATTCATTTTTCACACAGTAGTATTTGGTTTTGTCTTGCCCTAGATCCCTCATGTATCAAGTCTCAGGTTCTAGACAACTTCATCAGTGTCATAGATGGGTTCTGTGCTGGTTTGAGTAGGAATGACCCCCATAGGCTAATATACCTGAATGCTTCTTCACTAAAGAGTAGAACACTTAGATGTAATTGGAAAGAAAAGGAGATGCAGCCTTGTTGGGGGAAATATGGGAATAGTGGGCTTTGAGGTTTAGTAAACAATCCTTGGTAGATTTAGTGTCTCTTCCTCTAAGGTGAAGATCAGAATGTTGTACCTTGCTTCTGTACCATGCATGCCACATGCTCTCTTACATGATAATGAACTAAGCCTCTAAAAATAAAAGAAAAAACTAACAACAAACAAACGTCTCCTAGTTAAATGCTTTCTTTCAGTTGTCTTGGTAATAATGTTTTTTTTATAGCAATAGAACAATGATTCAAACAGATTCCATTTCATGGGGGTATCTTTAAATTCAATCAAATGTTGATTAGTTACTACCACAAGCTTTGTGCCACTATTGTACTAGTGTATCTTACAACATTACACATCAAAGGTGTGTATATGGGTTTGTATTTACCATCCTGTCTTTTTGGTAGCCTGCAAAATACCTTCCACTACCATGAACATTATTAATCTTTAGTAGTGAAGGCTGTATATATGTACCACCTTAACCCCTTCATGTTTAAGAATTATGTGTTATATTCAACAATAGAGCCTTACCATTAATTTACAGAGAAAAATCAATTGCTTTGGCAATAGCATAGGTTATTTGGAGATTTCATAGCAGCTGTTTTGACCAACAACTCAGTTAGATGTAATACATTTCCCAGAACAGGAAACTTCATTTAGAAATGAGAGATATCTAGCCAGAGCTCTGTCTCCCCCATTATTTGGTAATTTCATTTAGATCATCTTTTTGCCAATATATGAAGCTTCTCTTTACTATGTTTCCATATAACTTCCCAAAAATGCATTTAATTAACATTAGCTCAACACAGTCTCTACATCCACACTGCCTTCCCTTTCCTTTTTGATCCCCTGTTCCTGTTGCTCCTCTCCATCCATACTTATCTATTCTTCCTCTTATTAGGGAAATCTGTCTATTTCATCCTTCTCCACAAAATTATAAATCACAAAGAAGCATGTCACTTAGGTTTCTTATTTTTTTGCATGACCTTTGTGGGTTCTGAATTTTAGGAACATGACATTAGGAGAAAAGAATAAAGTTAAATATAAAAGTGCCAGTTACAATAATGTATTCCCTTATTTTTTCCTTTCTTCCTCCATTCCTTCAATTTTTTCTTTCATATATTTTCTAGTGACATGGTTTTCTTATGTTGGTCAAGCTGGTCTGGAACATGTTATTTACCCCTATTTGGCTTTGAAGTTTTGATCTACCTATCTGACCCTATCAAGTGATAGGATTCCAAACTTGTGCCACCATGGCCAGAACAACATACACAGACATGTCCGGATAATCTGGTTATTGTGAGTCCAGATTAATGGATATTTAATGAAAGTTAGATCAAAGAGGTGTTAAAGGAGTGAAATGGATTGAAATAAGTAGAAGTGTAGACTAACCATTCTATTTTTGCTCAGTTAGTCATTGGTCTATACATTAATTCATGTAACTAGTATTAACTCCACACTGGCAGACACTATCCCAGAAAGTTAAATAACACACAATTTAAAAGAAGATAAAGAGATAATACAATGCACAAATATTATAGAATATTTATAAACTTCTTGACCAAAACAACAAGCAGAGGAGAATATTAGCTGTGTTCATCTAGAATTCTGGGAGGGACAGAAGAACCACATGGATATTGTTTAACAGCAATAAAATTGTTAGAATAGTATGCCTTCTAGGTGATGATCCACAGCAATAGCTATAAAAGAAACGTAATCTTCTTTGACCTAGTAGCCTCAAGGTTGAAAAACATTTTAAGACAAAAAAAAAAAAACACGAGGAGAACACTTGGTTTTCATGGTGGTTTATCAGCTTTTTTGTCATCTCAGGGAGATAATTTATTTTGTTTTCTTCAATTCTGCTTTAGGGAAATTTTCCTTTCAATTCATAGCTAGCATTGACTATGTCATACATCTTACTGGGTGCCATACATGAAGTTAAAAACCTCTTGTATATTATACACTACAGAGGAGACTAAAGAAAGGCAATGTTTTACTTCACTTACAAGTTAATTACCTGCCACAAGTTCATATGTGTTGAAAGAAGATATGAGACTGCAGTTACCATAAGCACACCCTGCATGACTCAACAGTGTGGACAATGATGCAGTTATTACAGGATAGGGAACAACAATTTTATCAAGAACTTACTAGACAACCTCCTTATTGCAGGGTGTTCTATCTGGGCACCCTTTGTGGGCAGAGATGAAAAGGCCCCAGTCTACAGCACAATATCCAGGAGTCAGGCAACAAGCACACACAGACTTTTAAAACAAAGGGCAGACCCTCAGACTTGTTTATTGTGAATACGGGCAAACCTATATACCCCCTCTGGATTTCCCATTAGCAGCTAGAGACTCCCCTAGTTATGTAATCTCTTTCTCATTGGCCTCCAGCATCTCAGTGAGGATATGGGTCACCAATCACCAGGCAGAGGGCCAGACTCCAAGCTGACTCAGAAATAAGCATTCTGAGGCACATTGCACAGACCAGGATAACCGTGGTTCCCCCTACATCTTTTTACTTTTTTTTCTTCTTTATTTATTTTGTATTTATCAAAAAAACAGTAAAATGAATTTAAAATGCTGAAAAGTTAACAATAACTAAAAAGAGGATAAAAATCATAAGCATGACTTATCGAGGGTGATAATGCAAATAAGATTGCTATACATATATTTACTTTGTGTTCAGCTTTCCCTCTGAATTTTTTTCCATCCCTGTATATCCTTATTCAAGGTCCCTTCCCCCTCCCACCACATCAGGTCATTTTACTTCTCCGCAACTCCCCATCCCCTCCCTGGGCAGGGAGCAGACAGTCCTATGGTCCCACTAACCCGATAATGCTTGGATCAGTCTCCACTCCTGGCCAAATCCAGTTTTGTCCACCTTCCCTCAAGAGTGAGTCAGGTGTTCCTATAGTTGGAGTGGGGTCCAAAGGGTCAGTCCAGGGTGTTTCTGATCCCAAGATGACACCTTTTTACTTTTTTAGAGAGTCCCAGTTCTTTTTATTATTTTGGTAGAAGAAGAAAGTGCCTTGCTTCCCTGTGGAGACTGTCTCTCTTATCTAAGGTTGTTTGCTATACAAAAACCTTAAGAAATGTGGTAAAGAAGAAAATGCTGTCAATGAATGTTACAAGTCACGTAAAATCACAACAACCCTCTCAGGTTACCGTTTTCAAAGAGCAATAAGGTTCTTTAGTGGCCACCTTAAAAACTCTTATTCTGTCATTGAGCACAAAATGCTAATTTGTTTTTAAGGAAAAGAAAAAGAGACCTTATTTTCTAAAAAAATAAAATAAAAGAGTGACAAGAAAAAGAAGTATATAACAATGGTGTTGTGAGGAATGAATAGTGTTGAGAAAAAATAAACAGCAGAAGACTGTATTAAATATAATTTTCAGATCCCATGCTGTTCAGTGGTTGTGGTTTGCAACTTGGATGTTCTTTACTTCTTTTGCTTTTAAAGTTCACTAATAAGTGAGTACATCCCCTGCTTATTTTTGTGGTTTGTTTTTTTTTTAAATGCATAGAATTCTTTTATAAGTAGGCCCCAAAAGATGAGAAATACATATATAACTGAAAATAAAAAATTGACACTTATGTAATAGATATCTAGTATTCAATAGTATAATGCCAACAATTGCCATGGTCATGGATAAATTTTAACATTTCATACTATTTCTAAAGCACCTAAGTCAAGTTGACAACTGAACATTCTTTGGCCTTTTCTCTTGATTTTTTTGTGTGGTTCTTAGAGTCAGTCTAAAGACTCATGCATGCTGAGCAATACCTTGGCCTTCCTAACTTTTTTTTAACGGAGATGGTGTAATTTAAGTTAGTTAAATAGTTTCATTATCCATTAGGATTGCAGATAATACATTTATCTTCAGAAGAATTTTTTAAAGTTTGCTTCCTTATTTTATTATTATTATTATTATTATTATGAACAAAGAAGTCACACTTTCTATCCTTGTATATCCTTATTCAAGGTCCCTTCCCCCTCCCACCACATCAGGTCATTCTTTCTTCTCCACAACTCCCCATCCCCTCCCTAGGCAGGTAGCAGGAAGTCCCATGATGTCACTGTCCCAATATTGCTTAGTTCAGTCTCCACTCCTGGCAGATCCAGCTTTTTCCCCTCCTCCCTCAAGAGTGAGTTGGGTGTTCTTCTAGGAGGAGTGGGATCCAGGGAGTCAGTCCAGGGTGTTTCTGATCTCAAGCTGTTCAGTGGTTGTGGTTTGCAGCTTGGGCATGCTTTGCTTTTTTCTTGTTTGTTTGTTTAGAGTCCACTAATGAGTGAGTATATCCCCTGCTTATCTTTCTGAGTTTGTGATACCTTGCTCAGGAGGATATTCTCCAAATCCATGCATTTGCCTGCAGCTTTTAGGATATCATTTTTTCTTACTGCTGAGTAGTACTTCATTGTGTAGCTGTACCACAGTTTGTTAATCCATTCTTCAGTTGAGGGGCATCTAGGTTGTTTCCAGGTTCTTTCTATTACAAATAACGCTGCTATGAACATAGTTGAGCTAATGTCTTTGGAGTACGACTGCGAGTCTTTGGGGTATACACCCAGAAGTGGTATTGCTGGGTCCTTAGGGAGATTGATTCCCAGTTTTCTGAGACAGCGCCATACCACATCTTCAAAAAATGATGTTGGCATAACTGGATGGTACTGGGTAGAAAAATGCAAATAGATCCAAGCTTATCACCCTACATGAAACTCTAATCCAAGTGGATCAATGACATTAAATAAACCCAGACACACTGAACTTAATAAAAAGAAAGTGAAAAATACCCTCGAACACATTGGCACAGATGACCACTTCTTAAATATAACACTAATAGCACAGACACTAAGAACAATCGATAAGTGGGACCTCCTGAAACTGAGAAGCTTCTTTAAGGCCAACGACACAATCAATAAGACAATACAACAGGCTACAGAACAGAAAAAGATTTTCACCAACCCTACAAGTGACAGAGGACTGATCTATAAAATATATAGAGAACTCAAGAAACTACAGCCCAAAACCTTGAAAAACCTAATTTAAAAATGGGGTTCATAACTAAAAGAGGAATTCTCAGCAGAATTACAAATGACTAAAAGGCACTTGAAAAAATGCCTGACATCTTTAACCATCAGAGAAGTGCAAATCAAAACAACTTTGAGATACCACCTTACACCTGTTAGATTGGCTAAGATAAAAGATACATGTAGCGAGAAATCCAAAGCTATGCAAGTAAACTGCGACAGAGTGTTGATCCAGACAGGGCGTGGTCAACTGGAGAGAGTGACAAAAGAAGGATGCACCAAAAGAGAGAAGCAGATGAGCGGCTCTAGACTGGTGACGTGGTGGAGGAAGGTCCGGCGGTGATCACTCTGGCTCTCTGCTTCTCTGCCCTTCTCTTAACTTTTCTTCTACTCACTAAACAACCCCTGTTCTGTAAGTAACTTTCAAATAATAAACCTTATTTAACATATATCTCACGACGAGTTAATTACCGTAATATCTGGTGCCCAATGTGGGCGTCATTTGTTGTAAAAAGTTTTTTTCGGGCCATTTGGCCCGGAGGTTTGTGACCTGGAGCACTCAGTTTTTTTCTTAAAGAAATAAATTACATGCTTATATTTTTTATATTGTTTGGCCTATGTCTTAAGCATATTATTAGCTAGCTCTTTTATCTTAATTTAACTCATTTTTATTTATCTTTTCACCACGTGGCTCACAGCCTATGGCTCACCTCTTTCTTTTATGTCTGTCTTCTTTGGGGGTCGGATGGAGACTGGATAACTCTATCCTCTACCTGCCTGTGCTCTGATCTTTTACTCACTTCTACGGTGCTCTACATAGGCCAAAACAGTCTTTTATTTATAATATATAAGAAAACATTTTCACCACAGACACAGATGACAGCCTATGTATGAGAGATTGCAGAACAAGGGGAACACTCCTCCATTGTTGGTGGGAGTGTAAACTTGTTCAGCCACTTTGGATTGCAGTATTTTTTTTCTTTTGATCAAATTGTTTTCCTTGTTAACTAATATTTTCTTATTTTCTAATGTTTACTTCCTTATGCTATATATCTTCTAATTCCAGTAACCTATATTTCATCTTTGTGAAATTGAATTATTATAGCATTAACATAAAAAGTGGCCTAAATTTCACAGAAATTGTGGAGTACCTAAAATATCAGCACTATAGCAAAACTCAATATTATTTTTTCTATTATAGCAATTATATGATTTGCTTTTGAGGTTTAAGGACAAGATTTGCAAAACAATTAATTCTAAGACATTAATAACTGATGCTGGTTTAAATTGAGTGCTTCTTAAATGGCATTCACATCTTACCAAATACGCAGTTACAACTAAAGAAATTGTTATTATTTCTACAAGCAAAAGAGGTTAATAGAAAAATGTGAGGCACAAAAAAGCCTTTTTGTGCCATTATCTAATTCAGGAAAGGATTCTGCCCTATGGGAATGGTGCACAGACTCAAGCAAACCCAAGGGACACAGATCGGTTTTACCCAAGGCAGCTCTTCTTTTGTCTTTCATATTGGATCATCACCAAAGATTTCATTGAATTAAGAGCTTTGTAGATAAGAAAAAGAAACATCACCAGCACAAAACAGCATCTGAAGGTCACTACTCTAATTTATTTATGACTTGGAACAGTCTACACTTTTGAGTGCTTTCATTATTTCTCTTGTTGTTTATTTAAACAGTGTTACTTAAGAAGGGAATACTTGACAAAGACTATTTATGCCTCTTGTTAACCATCGCAGTGTTTTCTAATTTTAACCATTAAAAACACTATAAACAAAAATGGAAACCTAATAAAAGTATATTAGTTCAAGATAAATATGATTTTTACATACAGTTATTTCTTTTATCTTTTTTATTAAATTTCTTCATTGAAATTTTCATATGTGCTTATATTACATTCTGATTATTTTTGCCTTCTCCCTCTTATTTTTCTTTGACCTCTATCAACCCACATGCTCTGTCTTATCTATAAATCATTTTTCACATTCATATGCTTTTGTTTTGTAACTTACAGACTGTAAACAGGGTCATTTGTGTAACCATGATTTAGAATTATTCACTAAAGCCTGGTGAGCTCACCAGTCATCACACAAATTAATGACTGACTTCTCCTCTATCAATAGTCATTATTTCATCAAGGATGTAGAGAGTCCAATGAACCTTTCCTCATCTGTGACTATTGACAGGCCAGTGTTATACAGAATTAATTTATATATCTATACCTGGTACAAGATCATGATTGCAATATCTGTGTCAAGTCCATAAAATGTCATTTCACAGTTACTTCATGTTTTCTAGCATGTTCATTTTTCCCTACCTTCCTCAATGTTCTTGGATCTTAGAAGGAGAGGCATAAATGCCATATTTAGTAACCTCATTTAAGCCGTTAACTACAGAGAAGCTTCTCTGATTAAGTCTGAAGGTAGCATTTGTCTTATATAAACATAAATACTGAAAAGGACATTTGATGATAACTAAGTCTATTAGGTAAATAACAGCAATTAGTTTATCAGGAGGGCCTATGGCTTTTCCAGACATGTACATTTACCTGGTTTTCAGCATTGAACAAGGATTCTTTCCTGTAAGTAGGTCTCATCTCCAATCAGAGAGCAGTTGAGTACCATCAAACACCATTAAACAGCTATTGACTCACCTGCCCCATTCTATTAGGGCAGGCTGGTACTATAATTGATTGGGATCAATCTGAATGAGAGCATTGTCTTCTCTTTCTCCCAGCATCTAAGCATCTTAATGCATTGTAAGAAGAGCTAGCAGGACAGAACTCTCCATCTAAGTTCCAGTGTGTGTTGTCTATATTTTTCAAGAAAGCTGAGTAATCTCTTTATCAACAGGGTCCTGTCATCTACTATGGTGAGAAACCTCTTAGTAGCAAGAATCTAGATTGTTCAGGATGTATCCTATGTGTCTCTAACCAACAACTTATTCAGAAGTATCTTACACTTGGTATTTGGTCTTGTTTGGTACTGTACAGGTTCCAGGAGCATTACCAGTGGGATACCTTATTTCTAGATATATATTTTTAAATATTTTAATTTGGTTACAAGGTACTCAGTGTCCTTCATTTAGGCAAACTCCCTCCCTAGCCACCCTCTTCTTTATTTCTTTAACCCTCTTCTTGCTTAGACAATACTGACTCTCACATCCTTTCCTCTATATTCCTTTTACAGTGTTGTTATTCTTTGAGAATCTGTAAATATATCTTAAAATATTCACAATACCTGAGGAGAATATTTTTTCCAACTTGCTTTAAGAAATATTAAGTTAGAAAAGTGAATTTTTCTCTCTATTTTATATGTTGTAAGTGCTGGGGATTGGAAATACGTGACAATCTAAAAATGTGTCTTTGATTTGTAGAAAGTAGTCAAATACTAGGAGTATAATTGGTGGGAATTTGCATTATAATTTTCCCTGAAATTGGTTCTTCTTTTTATAACTTTATTCCCATAATGACCAATTCCTTCAACTTAACAATAAATACCAAAGAACTCTTTCTTTCTCTCTTTTTTTCTTAGTAAGTCAATCAATAAAATTGTATGACAGTATCTTTTTCAAATAGCCAATGCATAATTAAGATTTCTTAAGGTGGAAATATAAGCTAGTCATTCCCAAGAATATTACTTTAAAAAGCTATACTTCTCCCTTACCACACATATCACTATGTCCTAAAGATAATTTTCATGATTTACCATTCTTCATAGCAGTTTTCTTAACAATTTCAATATGCCAATATTTGATTCTCTTTATAGGTATGTTTCTGAAGGGATCACATTCTATAAGAAAGTATACAGGGCTTACACTATGCAATTGTTCCTTGTCTTCAGGGCATGGCTTGGCTTTTGTCTGCTTAATCATTTTCTAAACACATTGTGATAATCTCTGTAACTCTGCTGATGGCACTGAGTTCTCTCTGGAGACAGGCTGCATCCCACCAGGAGTTTTAAAAATAAATCACTGTTACTTCTTCCACTCACTAAGCCTAAGAAATCAATAGACTTCTCTCTATGTATGTGCTTCTTGGAAAATGTCTTCCAAAACTTGTCAAATTTGTAGTGCTTGGTAACTGAACAATATGCTTTTGAACATAATTTAAAATAGACAAATATAAATGTAAATTTTATGTAGACAGTATTATAAATATGCCCTAAAACAGACATTATTATCTCTAAAATTTCCCTTCTTTTTACAAATGACTCTATATTTCATTAATGTCTGCATTTAAAGGAAAAATATAAATAATGGGAAATAGCAATAACCTGTATTTGTCTGAATTTCCAGTGCATCCATGACAAAAAAAAATGTATTTCACAAGTGGCATTAAGGTTCAGATTGGTACACTACAAGTTTCAGGTTTATTATTATCAACAGCATAATCTCATGAGTTTGAACACTTGGTGCTAGTTGATGGCACTGTTTGGGGAGGTTAAAAGAACCTTTAGAAGGTAAACTATAGAGCTACAGTAATAAAACAGCCTGGTACTGGCATAAAAACACACTTGTACATCAATGGAATAAAACTTAAGATCTCAACATTAGCCCAAAAACCTATGAACACCTGATATTTGACAAAGAGGCCCAATATATTCAATGGAAAAAAAGATAGTATCCTTAACAAATGGTGTTGGCATAGCTGGATGATAGTGTATAGAAAAATGCAAATAGATCCAAGCCTATCATCCTGCACAAAACTCAAATCCAAGGGGATTAATGACCTCAACATAAACTCAGATACACTGAACTTGATAAAATAAAAAGTAGGAAATACCCTCCAACACATTGGCACAGGTGACCACTTCCTAAATATAACACTAGTAGCACAGACACTAAGAACAACAATCAATAAGTGGGACCTCCTGAAATTGAGAAGCTTCTGTAAAGCCAAGGACACAGTCAATAAGACAAAATGACATCCTACAGAATGGAAAAAGATTTTCACCAACCCTACAAGTTACAGAGGACTGATCTCTAAAATATATAAAGAACACAAGAGCCCAAAACCTTGAAAACCCAATCAAAATATGAGGTTCAGAACTAAAAAGGGAATTCTCAGCAGAAGAATTAAAGGTACTTGAAAAAGTACTCAACATCTTTAGCCATCAGAGAAATGCAAATCAAAACAACTTTGAGATACCATCTTACACCTATCAGAATGGCTAAGATTAAAAACACAGATGACAGCCTATACTGGAGAGGATGCAAAGCAAGGGGAACACTTCTCCATTGTTGGTGGGAGTGTCAGCTTGTTCAGCCACTCTGGAATGCAGTATGGCGGTTTCTCAAAAAACTATGAATCAATCTCGTCAAGGATCCAGCAATACCACTACTGGGCATATACCCTAAAGATGCACATTTCATTCAAAGGCATTAGCTCAACTATGTTCATAACAACATTATTTGTAATAACAAGTTACTGAAAACAACCTAGATTCCCCTGAACTGAAGAATGGATTAACGAGCCATGATTCATCTACACAATGAAGTACTACTCAGCAGTAAGAAAAAATGACATTCTAAAATTCACTGGCAAATGAATGGATTTGGAGAATATCATCCTGAGTGAGCTATCACAAACCCAGAAAGAGAAGTAGGGGATGTAATCACTCATTAGTGGACTTTAAATAAAAAGCAAAGTACACCCAAGCTGCAAACCACAAACACTGAACAGCTTAGGATCTGAGGCACCTTGGCTTAGCACCTTGGAATCCATTCCCTCCAGAGGAACACCTGACCCAGTCTTATTATTGGGGTGAGGAAATAACATCTACATAGAGTTAATGCTGAACTAAACCACCTAGGGACCTTAGGACCATCTGCCCTTGCTGGAGAGAAGATAAAGTGATGAGGAGAAGACAGAGTAGTTAGGAGGGGCAGGAGGGGGAAGGAAGTTTGAACAAGGGGATACATGGATAAAAAATGACTTCATTCATAATAATAAAAAATAAATTAATTAAAAAAATAAAAGAAGCTTAAGCCTTGCTGGAAGAAGTGCATCACTGGGCTTTGGGAGTTAGTGGAACCTCCTCAGTTCCTTCTGATCATTCTCTTCGCTTTCTAGTGTGGCAAACATGAGTTCTCAAGCAGCTTTCTGGGTCTGCTCTTGCCAGCTGGTGGTAAGGTTAATCATCAATATGGACTCTAACCTCATGGAACAGCTAGACAAAAAAACTCTTTCTTTTGCCACAGTAACATAAAGATAACTGATATTATTATATTTATTTACTGATTTTGCTTATGTGGCATTGGAGTAATTTTTATGCATTGAATCAATTTTAGTATCATATGACTACACATAAATATATTCTATAAATCTCAAATTTACTTTAATTTATAAAAAATAATATTCATTTTACCATAGCTTTTAACTGTTTACAAATGTATTTGTGTTGCTGACTGATCTATTTTTGTTCCTTAGAAACTAACTTCATTGTTTTCATTGTTTATTTTCATTTTTATTTTTAAGAAAACTTAATCTAAATTTCCCTTACTAGAAAAATACATTTGTAAAGCATATTCTATTTGTGTGGACCTTGGAGAAAAGAGAAGTATGCTAGTGTGCATTGTATGAAGTTCTTAAGTAGTTAATAAAAATTTTGTATTGGAAAAATAACCAAAATTAGTAGTGTCCAAAGTTAAACATAAAATAGTCATATTCAAAAATTCAAAATTCATTGGAAGAATACAGATATCAAAATACAAGTTCTGTACAATTTATCTTATATTAACAAGGCAAAAATACAAATAATGGTTTTAGAAAATAGAAATTCTAATTAGAAAGTCATTATTACAAACATAAAATGAGATAGTATAAAACTGGATAAAGTTTAGTATAAAATTGCTTTAAAATTCAGTAGGACAATATTAGCAAGTAGCTCTAGGTTTATTAGACTAATTATTTTATTCAAAACCTATTTCAAGGGTTGTGGTAATTTACTGTACTGTTTCATACTGTCCATTTTTATAGGATCTGAAGTTATGTAGGAAAAAGGCTTTTGTGTGGTTGTTTTATCCCTGTGAGGATTATATAATTGTGGTAGGCAGACCAACCTTATCAGTGGAAGGCACCAGTCCATGGCCTTCAGCTCTATATTGAATAAGAACAATTAAGCAAACTGAAGGACAGCATTTATAATTGTGTGTGTCTGTACTGTAGCTGCCGTATGAATAACTGACTACAGATCCTGATGCCATGACTTCCATTGTTTGATGGACAGTACTCTGCCTGAAACTATGAATCAAAATAAACATTTTTCTTACTTAACATCCTTTTGCCAGATATTTTATTGCAGGAATACGACAATTAAGACATCACATATTACTTTTGGTGTACATAAATCTATAATGTTTATCTTGTTCTTATTAAACTTCATTATGGGAAATACACAATGGAATAGGGAGGGAGAGATCAGTTACCACAGTGAGGGAATGAGGATGAGAACATATTTAGACTGTTGTAATAATTCAATGATATTTAGAGTCATTTCCCAAAAATATGCATGGCATATAAATTCTGGCATATTAACTTCCTTTAGCAATCATTTTTAAAAATCTTGGAGCATAACTTACTAAAATTGTTTCTTAATGTCTTGTACATTAATAGAAGAATAACTGTAGAATGGATTTTCAACCTGAAAAGTGGTATTTACAGCCTTCACTGGCTAATAATAATAGTTTTCTCTGCAATGATCTACACATTTCTTTAATATCTAGAAAATCTAATAACAAGAGTTAAATCATGTTACAAAGAAATATTATATAATCCTCAATATAATATTTATTTATGTTTATTTTTTAATTTATGTATATCTGCCATCACAACTACTTGGAAAACTAGCCAGAGATTTCAGATTAAAGAAAAAAAAACTGCATGAGCTGTACAGTGAATTCAAGAATCTATTTCAAATAGTATTAATAGTAATGATAAGGTTGGAAATGTGTATCTTAGTAAAAGGGTGCTGGTCTAACATGAACAACTGAACAATACACTGAAATCTTCAATACTGAAGATTAAAGACCAAAAGATAAAGGGTAGTTTTAACATAGAAAGCACCTTGCATTAATTTTTCATCCATGCCTTTGGAAAATAGGATAGTGATTGATACTAAGTCCTATTGTAGTTCACAGAATTGTTACTTTATTTAATATAAAACAATTCATGTTTAATTTTGACAATGAATGAATTTTTATTTTGGGTAGTTTTCTCTCTGGTTATTGTTTTTCTTTGGTTGGTTTGGTCTGTATTCAATATTGTCATGGAATTCTTTATAAAGCAAGTATAGTTCCAACTTTAGAATAACCTTTCATTTTTCATCTCTCAATTGCTACGATTACAGGTGTGAGCCACTACATGAGAAAACCTGAATGGTTTTCTAATATATATTTTAAATGTTCTTTTTTAAAAAAATGATTTAAAATGAAAGTATTTCTTTGAAGGAAAGAAAAATTATACAGAAATGTATGTTCATGTTATATTCTGATGTGAGGTCTTTCTGTATGCTGTGAATACTATTGATTAATAAAGAAACTATTCTGGCCTATGGCAAAGCATCTTAGAAGCAGATGGGAAATTTGAACATAGATAAAGGGAAAGGAGAGTGGAGTCAAAAGTAGATGCTACAAGTTGCTACAGAAAGAACAAGATGGTAAATAACAGGTGAGTCATGAGCCATGTGGCAAAACATAGATTAGAAGAAATGAGTTAAGGTGCAAGAGCTAGACAGCAATATGCCTGAGCTATAGGCCAAATAGTTTGTAATCAATATAAGCCATTATAGGATTATTTGGAGCTAAGAAACTGTGGCACTGCAATAGTGCACTTAGGACCTAACAGGCCAGAAGCTTCTGGCTACAACATTCATTTTAAAAAGACATGCTGTCTCATTTCAGTTTAGAGACAGCGGCAAAACTCAGACCTCCCTTTTTTCTTCTGTCCTCAGAAGATTTGGGGGGAGAGTTAACAACGTATCCTGATTACTCTCACCCCCTTTCTCCTCCACCCCCCTCACTTTCCATCATCTAACTGTTTCCCATGAAAGTAGGAGAGCCGGGGCTGGAGAAATGGCTCAGCGGTTAAGAGCACTGTCTTCTCTTCCAGAGGACCTGGGTTCGATTCCCAGCACCCACATGGCAGCTAACAACTGTCTGTAGTTCCAGTTCCAGGCAAACACCAAGGCAAATAATTAAATAAATAAATAAAAGTGTTTAAAAAAAAAAAGTAGAAGAGCCTAAGGTAATGAGGAAATAGCTTCCCAAGAAGGGGAAAATTAATGGTCACTTTGATTTGAGTGCATCCAAAAGCTAGCAAACTATATTCATTTGTACTCTCTTCTCTTGAATGCAGGACAAAAAATCCAAATTCTGGTAAAACATTATCCAAGATAATAAAAAACCTCAAAATCACTGATACTATCTTTGCTTACATTTTTAAAATTTTTTTTGATTTATTTATTTATTATGCATACAGTTTTACAGAAGAGGGCGCCAGACCTCATCATAGATGGTTGTGAGCCACCATGTGGTTTTGCTGGGAATTGAACTCAGGACCTCTGGAAGAACAGTCAGTGCTCTTAACCTCTGAGCCATCTCTCTAGCCCCATTTGCTTGCATTTTTAAAGCTGACTTTGCTTTCATTATTTATCTTTCCTCTGTGAGTGTGAGTGGCTGAAGTTCTGCTGGACTAAACGGTCCAACCTGGATTTTAGGCTGCAGATGAGAACTAAAACAAACTGCTGCGCAACAATTTCCCCATCACACTCCAGGTGATAGTGGCTTTAAGGCATTGTTGGGTTCACTGGTGGAAAGGTAAGGAAAGGTCACACATGTGAGATCTCAGAGTCATTTGAGTTTGAAGAGGTACTTCATAGAGCACTTTGAAATTTGAAAGGCATTTGTTAAACTTTTAGTACATGCTTCTTTTTAGGATAATCTGTAAAATAATTTGAGAAAAAAATCAATGCATTTTATTCATATTTTATGTGTTCCATAGAAGAGTAAACACAGTCTATCCATGTCTGTTGCAGATTTCGTTCATCTTTCTAGTTGACTTTTTTGTTTGGTTTGGTTTGGTTTGGTTTTTTGGTTTAATTTAATTATTTATTATAAATAAAGTCTCATTTTTTTATCCATGTATCCCCTTGTTCAAACTCCCTTCCCACTCCTGCCCCTCCCAGTCACTCTCTCTTCTCCCCCCATCAATTTATCTTCTCTCCAGCAAGGGCAGCAGTTCCCAAGGTCCCAAGGTGGCTTAGTTCAGTATCCACTCCACAGAGATCATCTTTTACTCACCCCAATAATAAGACTGGGTCAGGTGTTCCTCTGGAGGTAATGAACTCCAAGGTGTTGGTCCCAGATGCCTCAGATCCCAAGCTGTTCAGTGGTTGTGGTTTGCAGCTTGGACATGCTTTGCTTTTTGTTTAAAGTCCACGAATGAGTGAGTACATCCCCTGCTTCTCTTTCTGGGATTGTGATACCTTGCTCAAGAGGATATTCTCCAAATCCACCATTTGCCTGCAAATTTTAGAATATCATTTTTTCTTACTTCTGAATAGTACTCCATTGTGTAGATGTACCATGGCTTGTTAATCCATTCTTCAGTTCATGGTCATCTAGGTTGTTTCCAGTTTCTTACTATTACAAATAGTGTTCCCATGAGCATATTTGAGCTAATGCATTTGGGGTATGAATGTGCTTCTCTAGGGTATATGCCTAAAAGTGGTATTGCTGGATCCTTGGGGAGATCGATTCACAGTTTTCTGAGAAACTGCCATACTACATTCCAGAGTGGCTCAACAAGCTGACACTCCCACCAACAATGGAGGAGTGTTCCCCTTGCTCTGCATCCTCTCCAGCATAGGCTGTCATCTGTGTTTTTAATCTTAACCATTCTGACAGGAGTAAGGTGGTATCTCAATGGTGTTTTCATTTGTGTTTCTCTTATGGCTAAAGATGTTGAACACTTTTTCATGTGCCTTTCGGATATTTTTAATTCTTCTGCTGAGAATTCCCTTTTTAGTTCTGAACCCCATTTTTTAATTGGGTTACTAAGGGTTTTGGGCTCTAGTTTCTTGAGTTCTCTATATATTTTATAGATCAGTCCTCTGCCATTTGTAGGGTTGGTGAAAATCTTTTCCCATTCTATAGGCTGTTGCTTTGTCTTATTGACAGTGTCCTTGACCTTACAGAAGCTTCTCAGTTTCAGGAGGTCCCATTTATTGATTATTGTTCTTAGTGTCTGTGCCACTGGTGTTATATTTAGGAAGTAGTCACCTGTGTCAACGTGTTTGAGGGTATTTCCCACTTTCTTTTTTTATCAAGTTCAGCGTAGCTGGGTTTATGTTGAGATCTTTGATCCACTTGGATTTGAGTTTTGTGCAAAGTGATAGGTTTGGATCTATTTGCATTTTTCTACACACTGTCATCCAGTTATGCCAATACCATTTGTTGAAGATAATATCTTTATTCCATTGAATATTTTTGTCCTCTTTGTGAAAAATCAAGTGTTCATAGGTTTATGTCTGGATCTTCAATTCTATTCCATTGTTCCACAAGTCTGTTTTTAATGCCAGTACCAGGCTGTTTTTATTACTGTAGCTCTATAGTATAACTTGAAGTCGGGGATGGTGATGACTACTGATGTTCTTTTGTTGAGCAAAATTGCCTTGGCAATCCTGTCACTTTCTTCATTCTCTTAGAAGACTCCTCAAAAATTTACCAACTTTGTAAGTCTATTATCATACCATTAATTTTCTTTATATTTTATTGTTTACTGAAAATTATTTCTTTCAGATGGACATCTAACATCTTTTCAGCCTTCCTAAATTTTGTCTTATCTTTCAGATTTTGATATTATAAAAATAGCTGCCTGACAGATTCTATAGGTTTTATTAATATATATTCATTATGAGGCAATAAATTTATTCACTTTTTTTAGATTTGAGGTGTTATCACGAGCCCAGTAAGATAAGCAGGGGATGTACTCACTCATTAGTAGATTCTAAACAAACAAACAAACAAAGAAGAAAAAAGCAAAGCATGCCCAAGCTGCAAACCACAACCACTGAACAGCTTGGGATCAGAAACACCTTGGACTAACTCCTTGGATCCCACTCCCCCCGAGGAGTTATAACATTAATTTACCAAAGAATACATTTTTGAAGCTACAAAATATAGTAGATCTTTGTGTCTAAATATTATAAATGCATATTTAGATTGGCTTTTTAATCAAATTACCACAATTTCCAGTAAAGCATATATGCAAGTGTATAATAGCCACTTGAGGCCAGAGATTCCAGAGAAGATAAGCCACTGGGAAGGACTCAACATATATAGCTACATTGTCTCTGAGGTGGTCACATGAATTAATATAATCCTAATCAGATAAATGAGATATATAGCAACTTCATAATTGTAACTTTTTTCTGTTTTAATATGTATCCTTGGTGTCATTGGACCTGTAATAGTCTCTCTACTGGCTAACTTAATACTTGTAAATTACTTGACTTCACAATAAATACGAAGTCTGAATCACATAAATGTTTAAAACTCAGTAGACTATGTCTAACTCAAAACATTCTACAATAGTCTGGATCTTGAATAGACAGTTTCCAAACTTGACAAATAAGTAATTGTCTTCATGTAATGTCATAAAGGGTCTAATATCCCTAATTGAATATTTGATATTATATGTCTGCTGAATAGAGGACATTTCATATTTAAAAACAATTCTGCTGTAATCTACCTAAATTCATATATACTAACCAATGTTGTTGAGTACTTGGGAAATTTTTGTAATAAAGGAAGCTCGTAAGATGTTATAAAATGAAAAACACATTCCAGAAAGCTGATAAAATTCTAAGCAAAATCACCAGTGAAAAGTTATGTTAGCGATTCTACCCTGCATCAGGTTATTTTCCAGTACCAAGGTAAAAGGGCTTTTCAAAGTGAAAACAAAACTAATAAAAAATTTTAAATTACTTTGATAGCACTTACTGCCTATGAAATACACAAACTACAGCAAGATAACAGATGAACTCTGTAAACATGTTGGGTATGCAAAAAAATAGTAGAACAGCAAAAGTTACTAAAATGAGAGTACTGAGTGTGCTCCTTTGGTAGAAAAATAAAGAAATACTTTTAATACTAACTTAAATAAAAATATTTATAGGAAACATAGAAATATGTTTACAATAAACAAAGATGTCAATATAACTTTTTTTTTCTTTTTTATATATATTGTCATATATAAATAGGGATGATTCAGTTGTTTTGCTGACCAGAACTTTGATTTTTTATAGTCATTCTAACATATTTTATGGTCACTTGTAAATTTAAAATTAATTATTCTCCTAGTCTTCTGTAAGATTTAACCTTATAAAGTTGTGAAATAGTTACTTTGAATTTTTATGACTATTATTAAAAATCAGTATTTTAGGATATCATTTTTTTTCTTACTACTGAGTAGTACTCCATTGTGTAGATGTACCATAGTTTGTTAATCTATTCTTCAGTGGAGGGGCATCTAGGTTGCTTCCAGGTTCTTGCTATTATGAATGATGCTGCTATGAACATAGTTGAGTTAATGCCTTTGGAGTGCAAATGTGCATCTTTAGGGTATATGCCCAGTAGTGTTATTGCTGGATCCTTGGGGAGATTGATTCCCAGTTTTCTGAGAAACCTCCATACTGCATTCCAGAGTAGCTAAACAAGCTTACACTCACACCAACAATGGAGGAGTGTTCTCCTTGCTCCACCACCTCTCCAGCATAGGCTGAAATTTGCAGGAAAATGGATGAATTTGGAGAATATCTTCCTGAGCGAGGTTTCTCAAACCCAGAAAGATAAGCTGGGGATGAACTCACTCATTAGTGAACTCTAAACAAAAAAGCAAAAAGCAAAGTATGTCCAAGCTACAAACCACAACCCCTGAACAGCTTTGGATCTGAAACACCTTGGAGTGACACCTTGGATCCCACTCCCTCTAGAGGAACACCTGACTCAGTCTTGTTGTGGGGGTGAGGAAACTGGATTTGCCAGGAGTAGATGCTAAACTGAGCAATATTGGGACCTTGGGACCTCCTTCCCTTGCTTGGGAGGAGATGGGGAGATGTAGAGAAGAAAGAGTGACTGGAGGGGATGAGAGCGATAAGGGACATTGAATAAGGATATACACAGATAGAAAATGTGACTTTATTCATAATAAAAAAAAGAAAGGGGAAAAATGTGAATGGGGTGAACTACAAGAGGGTCAGCACCGAGGCTGGAGGGCACCAACAAAGAGTTTAATGCACAGTGGGCAGTTTGGATGATAGCTTTGCACAGATGTGTTGAAGGGAAGGCACATTGGCCTCCTTGGAAAATAAAGTTGCTTTCAGCCTGGTTTGCAGATCAAAAAAAAAATCAGTATTTTAAATCAACAAATTTAGTTTCCACCTCAATATCAAAATAAAATTTTACATAACTTTCCTGCATACCCTTTGTTTGATACACAGGACAGTGAGAAAGCTTTATCATTCCAAATTACATTAAAAGGTCTAAAATCTGGTATTGCCACTGTATGTTTATATAGAAAGCTGAGTCTGAATTAAAGAATGTGTGCATTTGCATATGTACATATCTACTATTAGATAGTTAAATATTTTATATATGTAACATAATACAGTTTTCTTTATTATTAAATAACTAAAAGTAAATTATCAAGTTGTTTCACTTGACATTTACTAAAGTAGTGATCAGAGATTAACTTAAATTTTATTAGTGAGCTAAACTGTGCTAAAAGTGGATAATACTCAGACTCAAAGTGAATTTCTACAGCAATACATTAAAGAAGAGGTGAGTATACTTAAAGCCTGAGATCACTTGATAACTGATGTCCTAAGTGCTCACTATTGCCATGGTAGCAATTTCTTTCTCACCAATGTGAGAAAGTACTTAGAGATCTAAAATTCCTGCTAGTTTTAAAATAATTTATTCTCAAATGTTTGATAAAATTTGATGCAGTAAATGAAAACATACACACACAGACTCAAATATATACTTGAACAACCCTAGCCAACCATTCAACATGAGTTGTGTATGTATGTGTTCGTGTACGTGTGTTTGTACCTGTGTGTGTGTGTGTGTGTGTGTGTGTGTGTGTGTGTGTGTGGTTTATGTGGTTCTGTGGATTTGTTAGTCTATGCTTCTTCTTAAGTAGCTTAACTTCTTTTAAGATCACAGAAGCCACAAGTGGAATGTGGAGATCCACAGATCTTGGAGAAAAGATACCCAATACATACAACTACATCACAGCTCCTGCATTTATCCCTCAGGAAACAATGCAGAAAAGTAGCCAGAAAGACTGTAAGAGCCAGAAGACTAGTTTCTCCTAGAAATGGCTGCATAAACAAGGCTGGGACAATGATAATGCCAGCCATCATATTATTTTGGAAGAGCAAAATTTTGTATAGTTCCACCTCAAGGCAAAGAACTATAGGTAATCAATGATGATAGGAAGAAAATTAGCATCTTCCAGGTATAGACTCTTTATTGGTTTACCAATACAGATTGATTATTTCTGAAACCATATATATACAAAAAACAAACAGAAATGTACCTAGCTCATATACACACACACTACAGACACATAGCACTCACACACACACACACACACACACACACACACACACACACGCACACACACGCATACACACACTAATAATAATAAATGAGGAAAAGATGAACAAACTGAGGATGGAGAAGTTGTGACTATGATTCAGATAAAGGTAGCTGGAGGGTCTAGAGATGGGAAAGTGATGTGATTCTATTAAACCAGAAGCATTAAAGATAAATAAAACCAAGAGAAAAAAGAATGTTTCATTTCTTTATACATACTATTTCAGAAATAAATTTGTTCTTTAACATTTCCCTAAGAACTCTAATAATAACTAAAGAAAAATAAATTAGATCACAATAACATATTTATATGCCACAAGCTATATATTCCCCATACTAATCTCTACAGTATTTCAAAACTTAGAAATTTAAAAATATATACACAAATGTGTAAGTTGTTTGCTTTTTCTGTGGACAGCAAAAAAATGATAATGAATACTTATGATTATAAAACAGGAGGAAAAGGGGAAAGGAGGTACCACCAATGGACAAAACATTCTAAGATTATGTATCTTTCCTTTTCAAGGTAAGTCTGAAGGTAACTGAAAGTGCAGTATAAACTGTCAGGAATGATAGAACTAAATGCAAATCTTTATTCAAGGCATGATTTCAGAGGTTAGCTTCAATAATGCCAAGACTAAGACAGCCGACAGAAAGGGCAGGAGGCATAAGTGTGTGCACAGTGGTGTTTAGAGCAGTAGATCAATTCCCCCTAACACGGATATAAAACCTCACTTCAGAAAACCAAATTGTGCTTTCTAGGTAAAGGAAAGCAATGCAAGTGACCCATGTGTGACCTTCACGGCTCCTGTGTAAAATTCACTTCCATCAGGGGTTGTAGAGATAGCTTTGTGTATGACAGCCACAAGCCAGGGGAACATGAGTTTAGACTCCAGCACCCATGCAGGAAGGCAAGCACTTCTAGCCACCTGTAATCTTAACACTGGATAGGATAGATAACGGGGTTATTGGAACTTGCTGGCCACCAGCTTAGAACAGGATCATTAACAGACCTGTCTCAAAGGTGTAAGTCAAATGCAGGATACTTGGTATCTTTCACTATCCTCAGCATATCTAAGCACAGGCATACAAACCTCACATACATATTGGAATAAAAATATTAATGATAACATGATTGTTGAAGACAAATCAATAAGAAGGAAAAACAGACAATATTCCCGAGATATCAATGAATAGAAAAGGAAGCATAAGAGTGAAAAGATAAAAAATATTTAAAATGTGTTCAAAGTGCGTTTTTAATTGTGTTTCCAAAAGGGATAGAAGAATAAAATCCCATACCCCAAGAAATTAAGTTAAATTGTAAATCAGGAAGCCCTAATTGTTGTGAAATTGCAAAATACAAACATTACCAGAGTTTAAAGCCTTTTTTCCTTTGACCTATGAAACAAAGATAAGGAGCTATCTTAAACTGGAAAGATAGTCCACACACATATTTATAAGATTCAAATCAACATTACTATTATTAAAATTGAATGGTATAGATTTCATTAAATTCCTGGGCTATTTACAGTATTTTGTGTCACTTTCAACTAAGTTTGATTCAAGTAAGAAATTCTCAGTTATAAAATGAATTTAAAAATTGTGCCATTTATCTCTGCTTAGAAAGTCTCAAAGCTTATGCTTAGCAGAGTGAGGAAATAGAACTGGCAAATGTCACAGAAGAATTAACACTTGGCACAGTCCCATGGAGTAGAAATCCTAAGGCTGTGAATCAACTCACACAGAAACCTCGATACTAAGATTTCTAGGGAAGGCACTGATTTAGTGGAAATACAAAGAAATTTTACATCTTCTCGTAGTTTTAAGCAAAAGAGTGATACAGAATTAAAATAGAGAATAAAAGGAATTACTAAGAAAAGAAATTAGTGAGGATAATTGATAGTTATTGAACTGACAGAGAAACTATTAATTTCTTTTTTTCTTCTTTATTTATTTTGTATTTATCAAAAAAACAGTAAAATGAATTTAAAATGCTGAAAAGTTAACAATAACTATAAAGAGGATAAGAATCATAGACATGACTTATCAAGGGTGATAATGCAAATAAGATTGCTACACATATATTTACTTTGTGTTCAGCTTTCCCTCTGAATTTTTTTTTCCATCACTGTATATCCTTATTCAAGGTTCCTTCCCCCTCCCACCACATCAGGTCATTTTTCTTCTCCTCAACTCCCCATCCCCTCCCTGGGCAGGGAGCAAACAGTCCTATGGTCCCACTGACCCAATAATGCTTGGATCAGTCTCCACTCCTGGCCAAATCCAGTTTTGTCCATCCTCCCTCAAGAGAGAGTCAGGTGTTCCTATAGTTGGAGTGGGGTCTGAAGGGTCAGTCCAGGGTGTTTCTGATCCCAAGCTGTTCAGTGGTTCTTATCAGAGTTAAAAAAAAAAACCACTGTATTTCACTAAAGTAAACAGAGCCACAGAAACTAAAATTAACAGCTAAGTGGGAGAAAAACAATAATAGAAATTTTCTTTTTAATATAACAATTACTTGTTAATTTTTATTTTAGAATGTTTAAAAAGTAACAACTTTAATAGATATTTACTACAAGTATTAATGTATGAAACACATGGAAAGACTCCTTGCATCACTTCTGATTTTCACCTGAAACCACAAATGACATTGATTTGCCATGTTTAGGATCTTTTTATGCCTGATTCTTCACAATTTAAATTCTTTAGTTGCTAAATTTGGGATTCTTAAACTTATAAATCCTTTATGTTACTCCAACTTCAAACTACAAAACATGAGTGGTCACTGAGGTAGCAAGCCATCATATTTCTTTCTGGAATGTTCAATATGTTTTTTGAAATATAATAATAACTACCTTTAAATGTTTAGAATATTATTCCACAAGTGCAATGATATTTGGCTTTCACAGGCCTTACAACATTTTTTTCCTTTATTATAGCATATTTATGAAATCCAGTCATCCACTAATACACTATGAACATATTTAAGACTTAAGGTGTTGAAGTCATAGCCTGAGATGAACCAAAATTAGTTCTAAATTCTGCTTATTTGGCAATGTCATTTAAGGGGGCACTTACTCTGCATGTCTTCCCCTTCTAGGAAAGGTGCCAATAACTATGTCTTTCTTCTGTGCACATCGTGAAGATTACATATAAAAGCTCATTATGTGTCTAAGGCAAATTAGGTCTAATTGTGGCAGAGTCTTTATGTGGATGCTACTGTTCATGACAGGAATAAACTTTAGCATCACCACCTCAGAGAACTCTATTCGAGACTCAAGTTTTCCTACCAGTTCACAGAAAGGCCAGCAATATTTTTCAATTTAGGTAAAAGTATGCAAGGCTCAAAAAGCAGTAGGAAAGATAAATAGTTTCTCTCAGGACTGACACTATGGAAGAGTCAATTTATGGCCACAGAGAAATAACATATATTCCTTATGATACATAAAATTCCTTGACACCTAATTCCAAATAACTTACTGCTTTGAAGCAATATCAGTCATTGAAAATTGGCAGTAGAAACTGATGACTGAGAAAGACAATATAGTCTTGAATTTCAGAGAGGTAAAGTTTGACTATGATAAATATTAAGAAATAGAGAGGGGAAAACTAATTGTAGCCTTGGAAAGAAACACATTTTATGTACAACCTATGCTATGAACACTTCGGATTATTGCTCACTGAACTACTAAACTGTGTTGAGATTCAAATATATTAAAATAAATTTCTATGAAAATGAAGCTGTACATTGTCATTGACTGTATTTGTCATCTTTAATTAATAATTACAAGCAATAATGTAAGTGGCCTTTACCACCTGTAGCAATGTAAATACTGTTTATAAACTACTGTTTATAAAATTATAAAATTCATGATTCTAAATTCCTAAGAAAGTCATGTATGTATATTTACAAAAAAAATTAAACTGACACTTTCTAACAATTCAGGTATAATACAGTACATTCCGTTTATTAAAGTTCTAAACTGAACTCATGACTCTCAGAATAAGCTTCTAAGATATTTTTACAAAAAAGACTTCTTCATATCTTGTTTTAGGTTCATACCGGCAGTGATTTGTGTTTACTCCTTCTTTCTCCGTATCTTAATTCTTTCTAATTTTATTGTCTGTATAATAGTTTCTATGTTGAAATGTTCTCAAAGTATCTGGTTTTGATTTGCACAATTCTCCCTCCCCCCTCTC
>PVIH01010592.1:37391-74440 GCA_004025045.1 Sigmodon hispidus
AAATGGAAAGCTCTCCCATGTTCCTGGATTGGTAGGATCAACATAGTAAAAATGGCAATTCTACCAAAGGCACTCTACAGATTCAATGCACTGCCCATCAAAATCCCGACACAATATTTTTTAGACCTTGAAAGAACAATACTCAATTTCATTTGGAATAACAGGAAAGCCAGGATTGCCAAAACAATTTTACTCAAGATCCTCAGGAGGTATCACCATCCCTGACTTCAAGTTATACTATAGAGCTATAGAGCTACAGTAATTAAAACAGCCTGGTACTGGCATAAAAACAGACTTGTGGACCAATGGAATGGAATTGAGGTTCCAGACATTAACCCAAAAACCTATGAACACTTGATCTTTGACAAAGAGGCCCAAAACATTCAATGGAAAAAAGATAGAATATATAACAAATGGTGTTGTCATAGCTGGATGGAAGTGTGTAGAAAATGCAAATAGATCCAAGTCTGTCACTCTCCAAAAAACCCAAATCCAAGTGGATCAAAGACCTCAACATAAACCCAGCCACTTTGAATTTGATAGAAAAGAAAGTGGGAAATACACTTCTATGAATTGACACAGGTGACTACTTCCTAAATATATCACCATTGGCACAGACACTAAGACCAACAATCAGTAAGTGGGATCTCCTGAAGCTAGGAAGCTTCTGTAAAGCCAAGGACACTGTCAATAGGACAAAACGACAGCCTACAGAATGGGAAAAGATTTTCACCAACCCTACAAGTGATAGAGGACTGATCTCTAAGATATATAAAGAGCTCAAGAATCTAAAGCCCAAAACATTGAATAACCCAATCAAAAAATGGGGTACAGATCTAAAAAGGGAATTCTCAGCATAGGAACTACGAATGGCTGAAAGGCATCTGAAAAAGTGCTCATCATCTTTAGCCATCAGAGAAATGCAAATCAAAACAACTTTGAGATACCACCTAATACCTGTTAGATTGGCTAAGATAAAAGGCACAGATGACAGCCTATGCTGGAGAGGACGCAGAGCAAGGGGAACACTCCTCCATTGTTGGTGGGTGTGTAAGCTTGTTCAGCCACTTTGGAATGCAATATGGAGGTTTCTCAGAAAATTGAGAATCAATCTCCCCAAGGACCCAGCAATACCATTTCTGGGTGTATACCCTGAAGAGGCACATTCACACTCCAAAGGTATTAGCTCAACTATGTTCATAGCAGCATTATTTGTAATAGCAAGAACCTGGAAACAACCTAGATGTCCCTCAACTGAAGAATGGATTAACAAACTGTGGTACATCTACACAATGGAATACGACTCAGCAGTAAGAAAAAATGATATCCTAAAATTTGCAGGCAAATGGATGGATTTGGAGAATATTCTCCTGAGCGAGGTATCATAAACTCAGAAAGATAAGCAGGGGATGTACTCACTCATTAGTGAATCTCTAAACAAACAAACAAACAAGAAAAAATCCAAGCATGCCTAAGCTGCAAACCACAACCACTGAACAGCTTGGGATCAGAAACACTCTGGACTGATCCTTAGGATCCCACTACACCTAGAGGAACACCTGACTCACTCTTGAGGGAGGGGAGACAAAACTGGATTTGCCAGTAGTGGAGACTGAACTAAGCATTATTTGGTCAGTGGGACCATAGGACTGTCTGCTGCCTGCCCAGGGAGGGGATGGGGAGTTGTGGAGAAGAAAAAATGACCTGATGTGGTGGGAGGGGAAAGGGACCTTGAATAAGGACATACAGGGATGGAAAAAAAATTCAGAGGGAAAGCTGAACACAAAGTAAATATATGTGTATCGATCTTATTTGCATTATCACCATTGATAAGTCATGCTTATGACTTTTATCTTCTTTATAGTTATTATTAACTTAGCATTTTAAATTCATTTTACTGTTTTTCATGATAAATACAAAATAAATAAAGAAGAAAGAAAAAAAAAATCCCTTCTCCTCCTGACCCTCCCAGTCACTCTCTTAATCACCTTGTTTCTGCTGTGTTCTGCTAGTTTCTAAATTACTTTGTGTTTACCACCCCTTGCTACTCTCCTCACTTGAGTTTGTCTGGGTCTAAGTTCTTTATTATTTTTTTTTTTTTAAGATTTAACTGCCTTTATTTGATGTTTAAAATATACATATAAAAGGGGATGGGGATTAGGATTAAAATAATTAGACTCTGAGGAAACAAACACTTGACATTCTAGCCAGGTCTAAGACCAAAGGTAAAGGACCAACTGATGCTAGGAGATATCTACAGGAAGTCTGATTAAAGCCTAAATGAGCTGTGTCCCATTAGCTTCAAAACTGTAAAATGACGGTCCAGAACATAGGCATCTGTAGTTGTCAGGTCCAAGCCTAGTGTGATGCACAGAGCTCCTACTGGAATCAAGTGGAGAACTTAGGAGACACGGGCACAGGCAGGGGCACCTCACTTGACTTCACCTCCACAGCCGAGTACTTGCGGATTGGATTCGCCTTGTGCAGCAGCTCCTTCCTTGCCTGGCTAGTTCCTCCTTTGGCTGCCTTTCTTCCTGTTGCCTGATTTCCTCCAAATGCTGCATTTTCCAGGCTTCCAACTCTTGCCGCTCCTTGGCTCTCTTTTCCACGGCCAGTTGAAAGGATTCCTGAACTAGAGAACCAGAAAGGTTCTCAGCAACAGATTTCTTTTCTTTCTTGGGAAGAAAAGGTTCCTGGAAGAAGGGCTCAGCTTGAGTCATATTTTTTACCTTTTTCTCTGGCAAGTTAATGGTGCCAAAATGAGACAGAAGAAGTGCCTTGAACTTGGGCACCTCCCCTTTCTGCATTTCTTTTATTTTCTTCTCCTTCTGCAGCTGGGTATCAAAGGAGAAAGGGCACACCTCCACATTTCTTGTCTCGGGATGAAGGGCTTATAAGGCACACCATAACGCAGTACAGGCTGAGCTTGAATCACAGCTGGTCTACCCTCTTCCTCATCTTCTTTGGTGGGCACTCAGATTCTGTTTTTCAATGCAAAAACTGGTGACATAGGAACAGTAGCTGGAATTACCTTTTCAGGAACACCCACAACATCTTCCAAGATCTTAGTGGGACAAGGTCTGGAATGAAACTCAAAGTGTTCATCTTCTGATTATTTTCTTTGACTCTCAATCCTGAATTCGTTTCTCAATTTCTAAATTAAAACCAATAGGCTGAGTGGGAGGCTTAACAGGACGTCTCTTGGGCAAAATGGGGCCATTTTCAAAAATTCTGGGATCAAGTTCCCTGGCTTTGAATTTATATTGTTGCAGTCTCTCCAGCTCCTCGGCCTCCTGTTGTGCTGTCACAAGCCTCACATGACTTTTGGTTTTCATTACAGGAGTCTGGGGCTCTCTTGAGATCTTGGTCGCAGCTCTGCAGGGTAACTAGTTCTGGTCCTTCCTACTCCTCAAGTGTATCTATTAGGGGTTCATTTGTGGAAGGCTTCCACCGCTGGGCGATAGGCACATATGTGGAAGCTGCTTCCTCAAATGTCCTTTTCTTTCCTTTGGACAGATTGAAAGGCTTAACAATGATGCATCCTTTACTCACTCTGGCAGGAGATGGAGAATGCTTTCGAAGTTCAGACATGAAATTCACTTCCTTATATTCATCCTGGTTCTTGGGATGTTGTTTGATTCGCTCATCTGTGAGGAAGTGAAAGTCAACTGTTTTGGTGACTTGGCTCACAGATTTCTTCACAGGTTGCCCTGGCCCCCCGCAAGAGCAAGCTTCTTAAATGCTTCATTCTTCTTCCGAATCTCCACCACCCCCTGCTGCATTCTCTGCCTTTTCTCCAGCTCCTGTTCTTGAGTGATTTTAGAGCCTTCTGCCTTAAAGGTGGAACACCAGGCACGGTGTGCCTGTCCTTGGCTTTCTCCAGACTTTCTCTTTCATTCTTTGTGGAAGTACCTTGAACAGGACAGTCTTCTTCCTCTTCCTCTAGTTCCTTTTTACAAGACGTTTTCATTCTTTTGGGAGGTGGAAAGTCACTGGCAGGAGTGGTACATCTATTTGCCCTCATTTCAAGAAGGGCATGGTTCTTTTCTTTGTTCCCCAAATCCTTCTGAGCAGAGAGTCTAACGGATCTTCTCTGAGGCTGAACAGGAGTTTTTCCTGACACAGCCCCCTCAGCATTCACGGAAGAACAAACGTTTGATAGGACGGAAGGTTTCTGAAGATTTTCTTTTTCTGTCTCGTTGTAGTAAGTGTTATCAACTACCTCCAAAGGTGTGAGGCGGCCTTGCTAAGGTTGGGCTTTTCGCAAGGAAGTTTTTGCCCGAAAAAGCTTTCCTATTCCATTCTTCCCAAGAAACTTATTCTCCAAGTTGGCCTTCGCCTCAAACCATGAGTCCACATTTTCACCATCTTCTTCAGCATCCAAAGATGAAAAGTTGATGAAGTTGATGGCAGCATCAAATGAGTAGGTAGTTGCAACTTGTGACATTGCCCCACTTAGAACAAGCTTTTCCTGGGATTGTAACACTCTCAGTAGATCAACTTCTGACCTGTAGTTAACTTGTCCAGCCCATGTCGTACAGCCCTGCCTCAAGACAATAGTCACCTTCTCAGGTCTCTTCTGAACTTCTGTAGTCTAAGACACTTCTCATTAAGAGCCTGGCTTTGCCTTGCACCAACTCTAGGTAGCCAGAGCCTCCTGTCTACCCCGGGACTCAAACGGTACAGTGGGTCTAAGTTCTTTTGTGGTTTTTGTTTTATATCTGCCAGATCCTTCACCACCTGGATGCCCACTATACTATTTAACAATCACACTGAGGTCCAAAGTCTACCATTAGTTTTCTTAGGGGGAAACAAATAGATTATTTTTAAAAAAACATGCAAGTCATAGATATGAACATATATTTCCAAGTACATGACCATTCAAAGTCATATTTTCTTCCAAAAATATTATTTTTTTTGTTCTAATGTGGGTTTTTTGTTGTTACATTCAATTTTCTGTTTTTTTCCTTCTTTTATTTAAAAAGGTATTCATTTTATATGCCCCAAACACAGATTCTCCCTGATCTCCTCTGCCCACTCCTTTCCAGTCTTCCTTCACCTGGACTCACCAGTACCCCATCCTCCAAAAGGGCAAGCTATACCATGGATAGTCAGTAAATCTTATTACATTCAGTTGAGGCAGGACCAAGACCTTGACTCCTGAATCAAGGCTGTGCAAGGTGTTCCTCTATAGGTAATGGACTCCCCAAAAAATACCTCATGCACCAGGAGTAGATTCTGATCCTACTGCTATGACACCTTAAGTAGACAAAACTATACAACTATCTCCTGTATGCAGAGGCCCTAATCTGCTTCCATGCTGTACAGCTGTCGTTCTAAAGTTCATGAGTTCTCACGAGTTTGGTTCAGTTGTCTCTGTAGATTTCCCCATCATGGTTTTGACTTCCCTTGCTCAAATAATCCTCTCCCCTTTCTTTGAATGTACCCCTGTAGCTTAGCCTGGTGCTAGGCTATGGATCTCTGCATCTGCTTCTATCAGTTATTGGATAATGGCTCTGTAATGAGAGAATATTAGACAATCTGTTTACCAGGGCAAGCTAAGGCAGGCATTCTGTCCACTATTGCTAGTATTCTAAGATTAGGTCATCTTTGTGGATTCCTGGGAACTTCCTTAGCACCAGGTTTCTCTGTAATTTTATGATGTCTCCCTATATCACAATGTCTCTTTCATTTCTCTCCCACTTCATTTCTGATCCAGCTCAACCATCCTGTCTGCTCATATTCTTATCCCCATCTCCTTGCCTCCATTGCCCACATTGCCTCCAGTTTACTTAGGAGATCTCATCTATTTCCCCTTCTCAAAGCAATCCACACCTACCTTTTAGGATCCTCCTTGTTAGCTAACTTTTCTGAAGCAGTGGGTTGTAATCTGTTTATTCTTTGCTAGTATCAATCTATGAGTGAATACATACTATGTTTGTCTGAGTATTAATTTCTTCACTTTGGATGATATTTTTATTTATTTGTTTTTCTGCTCAGTAATACTTCATTGTGTAAATGTACCGCATTTTCTTTATACATTCTTTGAGTGAGGGGCATCTAGGTTGTTTCCAGATTCTGGCTATTATGAGTAATGCTGCTATGAACACAGTTGAGCAAGTGTCCTTGTGATATGACTGAGCATCCCTTGAATATATGCCCAGGAGTGGCAGATTGATTCCCAGTTTTCTGACACCATACGGATTCTGAAGTGGCTGTACAAGTTTGCACTTTGACTGATGAATTCATTTCCTCTGTCATATCTTTCATGCCAAAGTTTTTTTCCATCTTTTGTATGCTATTGGTTATGCTTGAATCTTTAGGTCCTGTTCATTTACTCAGATTTTCCATTTCAAGCAGTCCCTTGGTTTGTGTTTTCTTTATTTCCTCTCTTCTTGAACTGTTTTCTTCATCTGTTTGATTGCTTTTTTTTTTTTTTTGGTTTTCTTTAAGGAATTTATTGATTTCTTCCAACATTTTTTTGTTTGTCTTTTTCTCTATTTCTTTACGGAAATTTTTCATTTCCACTTTAAAGGCCTCTATTATTTTTAAGGTCATTTTTTTTTTCTTCTGCATTGTGATGTTCATGTCTTGCTGTTGTAGAACTTATAGGTTCTGATGTTACCATATTGCTCTTTATTTTGTTATATGTATTCTTGTACTGGCATCTACCCATCTATTCCTCCAATTGGTTCAAAAGGTATCTGTTTCTCATGGAGCAGCTCTTGGTCCAGTTAGAGCTGGAAGATTTTGTATCTCAAAAAGCCACTGAAGTCATAGGGGTATAGGTATGTTTGGAGGAGATAGTGGGACTTGTATATTGCATGATCCAATGGGGAGCGTTGGTGGGAAGACCTGCCTATAGAAGTGTTTCCTGCTCTCTTGCAACTGAGTGAGTAATTAGTGGGGGTTGGGGGACACAGGTTATGCCTGGGGATCCAGGTCTTAGAGACTGGGCTCTCCAGCTGGGAAGAGTCACTTACCTCTCAGTCCATTTGGAGCTGGCCTGTTCTAGTGGGTTATAGATGGTGTTTTAATGTTAAATATTTTATGGTGTCAAAATAAATAAAATTCAGAACATAGTATATTATCTTTACCAACATAGGCCACTCATCTTTGTGATAGTCATATGTGTTATTTTGCACTATATGGAAGTGAAAAACACCTATCCTTTGCCTCTGCATATAGTCTTTGAGCAAATTCATTATTCAGCATTTATTTGTTATACCAACTCCTATGACTGATAAGATCAGGGAAAATTTTGGCCTTCCCCTTTTATGAATGCTGTATCATGATTTTTTTTTTTAATTTGAAGGGTGAAAATTTAAATTTCTACATAAAAAATCAAATCAGTTTTTCTCATATTTTTTGTTGTAATAACTAACACATACACTATTTGTTCCAGCTCTTCTGTAATCCTTTTAAGTTCCCAATTTTATTGTTGCTATTAATTCTAGCTCACACTGCACACTTGTGATATTTAAATTCTTCTTAGTACGCAGAGGGAAAAACATTATATCTGTTTACCTTTTAGAGCCCCAAATAGTAAATATGTTTTATAAGAACAGAACTTTTGACAGGAAGAAAATTTTAATGAGATAACTCCATATGAGGATTATTCCCACAAAGGCACACTCTACTTGAAAATAGTGTTCATGAAGCCAAATCATCCAGTCATTAAACTGTTCTTTTAATACATAAAATAGACCAGTTCAATTGTGGTGAAAAACTAGCTCTTAAATTCTGAGGACAGTATCCATTGGTTTGCAAATCACTGGAGTTTTTCTGAGAGGTTGCTGTTCAGTGAGCCAACTTGTGGAAAATCATATTTCATGTTCCATGTGTCAGATCTCACTTGGAGTCCATCTGCTACATTTATTGCAATGAGGTAAAGCAGTTTTTCTGATTTGTCAACTATTCTTTGATCATTTCATGGAAAAGTATAAAAAGTAAGCATTTCTCCATATGTATAAAATATGCAAATGTTCTGAGAAATTATAAAATACTGAAGTATAAGAATAGATATAGGTAAACAAAATGGATACTCTTACTCCTACAATGTGCTGAAATCTACTATGGCAATCTAGCTAATTTGTAATTAATTCATCTATAATTTTAGTAAGAGCTAAATAAATAAGGAAAATACTAATTAGTTATTATTAGGTATTCAACAAATAGAATCAATAAATAAAACATAAAAGCTTCTTTCTACAAAGACAATACAGATAAAAACAAAAAAAAATAAAGAAGTGCAATAACTAAAGAAAATAATGGAGTGGCCATTTAAATCCAAAAAGAAGATTTTTCATGGAAGAAGTATCTGAGAAGATAACAGCAGAATTTGAAAATAAACCAGAATGCTACTGAGGAAAAGTAAACAAAATCACAGTCTAGGTTAGAACAAAACAAACAAAAAAGACTCATAAATGTGGTAGCTTTCGGTTTATGTTGTATGTTGTTTGGCATGATGGATTAGTAAAAGTCTAGTGGTACTACAGTGTTATTTTATAAGAATGACCATTAGACATGCTTTCAGACACAAAATGTGTATGAGGAAGAGATGCTAATTATCTTAAAGGATTATGTGAACTACTGCCTTTTTAAAGTGAAGTAAAAAGTCACTAGCACATATTGAATAGATGTGGCATTCTACATTGAACTTGAATATGGTAAGATGATAGCTGATAATCTTTCCATAGGTGCTGTGTGGAGATTAGTCAGTAAACTTGAGATTGAGAACACAGGATAAAATTTGAAAGACTTCCCAATTATTCAAACTATAAATTATATTAGATATGTTCCTCTATTTTTTGATTTTTTTATTATGAATAAAGTCATATTTTTTATCCATGTATCCCTTTGTTCAAATTCATGTTCCTCTATTAAATTTATTAGTTGAATTTGACTATTATATACATAGAATTAATATATAATTTGTTTCAGCTATTCAAGACCCTACCAACAGGGTATTTAAGCTCCAGTTCCTGGACCTACCATGTGATTTCTCCTCCTCCATGTCATGTCTCACTTCTGAGAGTCTTGAAAGTCACCCAGAGCCCTTTTTCTTATTAAACCTGAACTTTTTCTTTTGCTTGATCTAGCTTATTGCATTGATGGAGAAACCTACTACCAGAGGTCAAAAATACTTATCGTCTGGTGCCAAAGCAAGGTAGAGCTGAGTCTTTCCAGAGACCATGTGGCTGGAAGAAGACACTCTCCATTTCAACCTGCCCTCCACTGTTCTACCCAAAGCTCGACCCCCAGAGAGACCACTAGAGACAGAGTTGTCTGATAAATACAACAGCAAGCTTTATTGTCAGCATGATATAAGCCAACCAGGGAGCTTTTCCATGCACTGGATGGCAAGGAAGAGCTGGCTACCTGAAATTACACAAGCTTTTAAAGGCAAAACCACAAGGCAGAGTTAATTGGGGTCAAGGGTGCAAGTATGCTGCTGATTGGCTTGTGTTTAGGGACTTTCCACAGCTTAACATTTCTGGACCCCATGGGGGTGGGGTGTGTGTGTGTGTGCCTGTTTTACTGCCTTAAGGATGGATCATCCCGTTGTCCTTAGATAGTACTTAGCTTATTCTTTCTTGGAACTGAGCAAGACCCTGCCAGGAATGTGAAACTGAGCTTTATTTTACTTTTATATTACAAAATGAAGGCATTTCTCTGGTTCTTCAAACAGGTCTCCAAGATATTTTGGATTATGATAGACTAATGTATAATTTCTGTCCTAATAAGAACAAAGTTTTTTTAAAAAAAGGATTTAAAACAATGCTAGTTTATAGAATTGCCAAAGCTGCACCTCCATACATCTATGCACAAGGATGTATCTTGCTAGCAGCCAGATTTTTTAAAGTAAGAGTAATCCTTGATGTTAATTTTAGAAACACTAAATTGTTTACACCATGAAAACTAGGTTTTGCCTTCTAGAGATATTAAACTGCTTATACCTAGCTGATAAAGATCCTCTGATCCTCAAACACTTTAAAGATCTAAAAATATGACATTTAATCTAAAAAAAAGCTTCTCATGATGAAAACATGCCAGCTCCTGTTAGCACTCTGTATCTCCTCCAAGGCAGATGGATGGCCACAGAAGAACTTCCACCTGGAGCTTGTTTTAAATTTAGCAAGGCCAGCCACTGAGCAGGAAACGGCTTTGCACCTTAACTCCTGCTAAGACCCTGTTCAGACTGTGGACAAGCAGGACAGTGGGGAGTTAATTTTGCCTATTTGCCAAGACAAAGTAAGCCAGTCTCCCCAAATTTTTACTCGACAGGAAAGTATGTCAGATATTTTGGACCTGGAAAATGAAGCATGATAATCCCTAGCATCTCTGGTCCCAATGACCATGGAGAAAACTGGGATAGCTGCCTAGGTAGCTAGAAAGCTGTCTCATTTCCACTAACTCAGATGAAATTTATTCTTCTCAGATCTGAAGGTGTTTGATGATTAGAGCACTGACAGATTTATCAGTTTCCAGCTCTCCCCCTGTCTGGCCACCTAGGCTACAACCACCTTCATAGCTCATTAGTTCATTAGCTAAGTTTCCTGTTAAAAAAAAAATATAGACGGGTTTTCAGTGTTCACAAGCTTCATACGAAAGGATAAAAAGGTTTCAGAAGTATCATCTCACTTAAAGTATATAAAGATGTTTCAGACTTCTAATCCCTTTCTATATTATTATTAAACAGGAATTTCAGAGGCTTGGAGTTTTAGCATTCATAAATGCAGTTTGGGTAATTTCTGTGGAATTTCAGTCCCAGCATTTAGGATTGCATAGAGGCCTCTTCAATTGTCTCTAACCACATATGGCAAAATTCTGCTGACATGCCAACTCCTCCTCCTCCAAAGTAGGTTAGCATTAAAGCAGTGTGGAAGCCTAACGGTGTGTTTCACTGCGTTCCTCCTCCCCTTCTCCTCAGCCTCCTTCCCTCTTCCTTCACTCACTCAACCTCTTTCCTTCAGTAAATTTTCTGTGGTTATTTTCTAAGAATAAAGTTAAAGGTATGTTTCATAGGGATAAAACCAGGCCCTAGGAAAAATGTTTATGCCTCATAACCCAAAGACATAGCTTTTGCTATGACACCAAGGTAAAAATCTCTTCCAGCTGTTTTACAGACACCTGCATGTACCTGGGAAAAGAGTTCTCCTCCTGTATCTACAAATCTGGCCTGATGAAAACTAATATCACTCTCTAGAGCACCTATTTGATTTCACCCATATTGAAGCCATCTTCATTCCAGATGTTTACCAAAGCCAACCCCCAGGAGCTCCTCCAAATACCCCAGACCCTGCACCAGCTCCAAGGACACCAATCAGGCAAATAATGTCAGGGTGACTTAACTCTGATGCCCATTCATTAACTCATGCCCATTCTCTTAACTCTTATTGGCATCTTTACAGGATGGCTAGAGGCACTCTCCACTTCCAGGGAAACAGCGGACATAATGGCTCAGGTACTCCTGGAACACATCATCCCTCAATTTGACATTTCATCCCCCCAAAGCACCAGGGACATCAGTGCTGGTACAAGAGGTCACATACCTAGAATAAATCATTTATATGGTACCTCGGACCTCCACTCACAAGTTTTTCAAAATGTCCCAACTGAAAGACATTTATCTGCTCTTGTGTCTTGCTCATTAACCTTTGCTTTTTACCCTTGCCTCTTTTGAACAACCAGAGCACATCTCCATTCAGATTTTTATGGCAGCCTTTACTTTTCCCCCATTCATAGGGCCGGTGTCAATATTTTATTTTTCTCCTAGCTACTTACCCTCTCTGCCTCCTCAAGAAACAGATTCCTGAGGTTATTACAATTAACAGAATGGTTCTTACCCCTACCTCTGATGCTGATGATGAACCCACTGATACTAGACTCTCACACTCCCTATGTTGTGAGATGCTAGCAGGAAGTAGACAGACTTGAACCAACACACATATATCCAAGGATGTCAAGTTTGAAGCTATGTTTCAGATATCTCCTCCCTCTTCAAACCTTGCTTTTCTAAGAACATTCACCAAACAGTGATTCCTCCCCCAGAGATACTGAAGACTGCACCAACAATGTATGTAAACTCTGGTCCTTAGACCTAATATGTGATTTCTCCTTCTTTCTCCCAAAACTCACCTCTTGTGGTGGGGAGAGCATGAGAGTCATCCAGGTCACTTTGCTCATTAGATCTGCACTTTTCATTCAGCTTGATCTGGCTTATTACATCCACAAAAATACTTACTACAAGGGGTCCAAAAATACTCATCATACATTAAAATATTAACCATGAAATTATACACTTTATATATATAAAAACATGGATAAATATTTGGTCTGTATATTAAATATAAAAGCTATAATAAGAAAGACATATTATACAGTATCTCACTCACATAAGAAATCCAAAACATGTGATCTCACATGGTAAATGTAGAATGACAGCTACTTGGAAGCTTTAGCGTGAGCAATAGGTAAAGTTGAGGAGATATCACTCAAAGTACACAAAATATCATTTATGTAAGATAAAGAGCTCAAGAGATTATCATGCAGTATAGTGTTTGTAGTTAAGAATTTATAACATTCTTGAAAAGTATATTTAGTATTCTCAATATAAAAATGGCAAACTATGTAAGTTTGATACTTTTCTATACTTATTCAGTTTTCAATGTGCATATGTACATCTAAGCATTGTTAGGGGCAGTGTATAGACTTAATAAATATAGGCATTTATTCCAAGTTTGAAGGCCAGAGTTCAATCCTAAGAATCCATAAACTGGAAAGAACTTACTGCCACAGGTTTTCTCCAAAATCTAACCATGTGCCATGTCAGTCACATGCTCATACACATGAAGGCAAAACAGTAAAAGATAAGTAAATAAATAAAGTGGAAAAGGAAAATATGTCATACATAATACAGACAATATTTTCAGTTTCAATGGAAACTATTTTAAGAGGATGAAGTTTTGTAGACATGATGGACATATTTAATAATGGTAGGGTTGTAACCTATGTAATATGAGTTTTGGGTATAATTATACCAATATAAAATACAGATTACAGAGACTCAAAGAACAATTTTAAATGAAAATATGTCTTGCAAGTCACTGATGTTTATATAATATTTAAACTGAGATTATCAATATATAAGTTTGAAAAAGCAAACAGTTAAGCACTATGCCCACATATGCTACAGAAATAAGCTAGGGAGCTTAGCAGCCACTGTTGATGCAACAGTGAAAATATCAAGTGGATTTCTGAAAATAAATTTTAATCAATGAGTATACTGAAATAAAAATGAAAACATACTTTAGAATATGTAATGTGATTAAAGCATCACTACTGCTAAGAAAAAATAAATGGTGGGAATTGAGAACTCCTGTTGAGTTAGAAATGCAGAGCAGAAGACTGACCTCAAGTATTTTGGGAGTAAAAATCTCTTTACAATGTCTTGAAGTGAGACTAGTAGAAGAGAAACTATAAGTAAATAAATGAGTACACCAAAAAATACATTGCTAAATAAAGATGTAAGCAATAAAAAAGAAGCATATCCCAAATTGTGCATGAATGTTTTCAAATATGGACATCACAAATAGGTTGTACACTATGGCAATGACAGTTCATGAGACGGCCTTCCATTTCCCAACAGTTTTGGCAGGTACATTACATTTTATCAGTCTATTAAAAATTGTTACCTGCTCTTCTAGGGCCCTCTTGAAAATACATAATTTGTTTAGTCTTTATGCCTCCAATGTGTAAGTATCATTGACATTTGGGATTTTAGATTTACTTCTATGGTGGCATAGTCAAAAATGGCAAGGATTTGAATTGAATACAAAATTAGACATTTTTAAATAGATATTAAGATATAAATAGTACGTTTCTCTCAAGCACTCGTTATAACTACATATAATTTTAATATTTAGTTGATAGTCATTCCTTCTACTATTATCAATATGAGTCTATCAATGCTTGCTAGCCTATCACATGAAGGAGACTTTTTGACTTTCTAAATATATTTAAATAAGTAATTTTTACTTCTCTTTTTTAGAATATGAATAAACAGATATATCTCTGAGGGAATGTCTGATAGTACAAATATTCTTGTCTTAGAATATATTAGATTAAAATGAATATAAAGCCTGTTTTCTGCAATATACATAGACCACTCCATGTTTGTTGCAATTGTCAATGATTTCTATGATCAATGTTTCATAGCAAATGAATATAACCATTGGAGGAAGGTCTGGAACAGAAACTTTTTCAGAAAGCCTTATATTCATTCACAAGTGCTAAAGTCTATTTTTCTAGAGAAAAAAAAAGAGGCATGTTGCATATGTCAATACTCTTCATGGCTGAGAGCTCTTATTTATTTAGATTAGCAAGTACAAATTTATAAGTAAGATAATAAAAATTTTATTCCAGAAAATACAGAAATAACATACTAAATATTAAGCAAAAATAGACTTCTATAGCACAGGAATGAAGATAAAAGGCTATAGAGATACAGAATACTCAAAATAATGCTAGAAGTTTTAAAAGAAAAGAACTAGGTGAATATCTGGTGGCTATTAGTCAAGGTAATTGTCTATGCTAAGGAGAATGGATCTGCAATTTAAGAGGCGAGGATATTTCCATTGCTGCGTTAGCAGCTTCTCTGTCATGCTTATTTCTATTCTTGAGGGCAAGAATATTATTCAGTACATGGTATCTCTTAAATAGATTTGTGTTATGATTTAATAAAATTGAAATTCACTTCTGGCTGATGTTCACAAAATTAACTATTGATAGTTATATAATATCAACTAGACAAATTATATATATATACATACATATATTATAATACAGATAATGTTGTGAAATATAAACAGAAACTCTAAACTATTATGGTGAAATAATTTGCATATAATTATTTTGGAGAATGTAAGTTATTCTTTATACAACATGAGCATTACAAATAGTAGCTCCGTAGTTTCTATTTGTTTATCTGTGTGTCCCACTGTAAGTCATGTGCTTTAATTATCCCTGGGTACAGTGGGTTGGGAAGGGTGTGTTAGTGAGAAAAGGTGAATTCCTGGTTCTGCTCCTTGTTGATAATCACACATGTCCTGTTGAGTCACTAAGCTTGAGTGCTATCAGGACTAGAAAACTAAGTTTTGTCATTTCTGGCCTGATAAAATGCATTCTAAGTCTTAGAGTCCTGAACATTTTTCAGAGTAGTTTTATTCCCTGAAACTAGTAATTTTGCTGTTTGATATTACAAATGTTAGATCAGAATTAATGGAGGTGACATAAAAATAAGACAAAAGAAGACACCTACTCCTTCAGAAGGACAAATGCAGGACAGTGATCTTCCTTTGGGAACTTATACGACAGAAGACGGAACTTTTAGCATTTGTACATATATTTATTTTCTTTATTGTTTCAAGACCAAATGATGCTAGCAAATATTCTCCTTACAATGTTGACTTTCTTTTTCTTTTTTTGGTTAGTCAGGTGTTTTTGGTTTTTGTTTAGGTCTTTGTTGTTGTTGTTGTTGTTGTTGTTGTTGTTATGCTAAATCTGAAGTTTCTCAGCTCCTTGGAGGATTTTTGTTTTTAGGTCATTAACTCTTCAGAAACATTTTTACTGGTCAAGAGACTGTAGATCACTTTTTCACATCTCCTAGGATGACAAATAAAAAAAATTATGAATGTTAAGGAGCATGATCAGGGACATAGGAAGGATTTGAAAGGAGGAAACGGAAGGGAGAAATGCTGTAATTATATAATTTCAAAAAACTATAATTTTACAAATAGAATAACAAAACAAGAAATATTTTAGAACTGATTTTGATCTCACAGTGCAAAAAGCCCTTTGGATCTATCCAAATTGTGGTAGAGCTTTATTTTGTTACAACTTTTTTTTTTTTTACCTAAAGCCCTTGCATTTAAAAATATATTTCTACTTTAGCAACAAAAAATTTTTAGTCAGTAAACCACAAAGCTGCACACTATTTGTACAGTTTCACATTCTCCTCTGATTATGCTATTCAGTTGTGACCCCTTCTCATTTGATTTAAGAGACAACATAAAAAAAAAATACTAACAACCTTTAGAAGGTCTCTTGAGGACTGTGAAACCTGAACTATGGCTTGATACAGTAGAATCACTCATGTTACATTTTCACTATTGCTCTAATATTATATGTTTTTGGCGCATTTTACCTTTGCCATTTTTGCTTTATCACTCATCACTTTGTTTGGTGTCCATTCATTACAAGTAACAAACTGTGCCACGAAAATGTGAGTGTATAGTATTGAAGAAAGCATAGAGAGAAATGTGGCATTTATTAGTATAATATACTGTGTTGGCTAATTTTGGTTGTCAACTTGACTACCCCTGGAATAAGCTAAACCATAAAAATGGAGGGCACACTTGTAAGGAATTTTTATTTAATTTGAAGTGGGAATAACTATTTGTATATTCCAGGCCTTTGAGGTAAGAAGACACATTTTTCATCCAGATCTTCCGAGCTTTGAAAACTCACCTCTAATCTCTGTCTTCTGGATGCCTATAAAAAGACATGGAAAAAGGAAGCTTTGGTTTTTACGCCTACTGTTGCATCACTAGCAAGTCTATTCCTTTATTGGCATTGAAGTATACTTCGTGGGAATTCCAGCATATTCTAAAGGCAAACTGAGACATCGAGCCTTTTACACTGAGCAACTACTAGATTCTTGGATTTTCTGTTCCAAGAATTACGTTGTTACATTACCTGGAACATGGTCTCTAAATCATTTAAATAAATTTTGTGTATGTGTCTATGTCTGTGTATGTATAAAATGAACTTATAGAATGAATATATATTCTCTGAAGCAGTGGGTCTCACCCTTTGTGATGCTGCAGCCCTTTATGCAGTTCCTGGTGTTGTGGTGACTCCAACAATAAAATTATCATAAATCATAATATTATAATTATTTTTCTTGCTATTTCATAACTGACTTTGCTACTGTTGTGAATTGTAATGTGAATACATGATATGCAGGATATCTGAAATGTGATCTCTGTGATAGGGTCACAAGTTAAGTACCTCTTTTCTAAGAGAACCCTGGCTAATATACATACTGAGCCGATAAAGTCACCAAATTGTACCTGAGAACTACAGACAACAGACAAAAGCTAGAAGCAGAAAAGGTATTCTTCTCTAGGGAAGAGCACAATTGCTTGTTAAGTACCAAATGGTCAACCTTGAAAACATACAGACAATATATATTATATAAACTGAGCAGGTTATATTTGGGAATGTATATGTATATACATACATGCTTGCAAAATCATTTAGTGTAAAAGGAGGCCATTAATTTAAAAGAGAGCATGAAGGGAGATTAGGGGTTCTAGAGAAAGGGAACAGAAGGGAGAGACATTTAGAATCTAAAAAATAAAATTTAAAAATATCTATAATTTATCAGATTGCGTTCATCATAAACTATGTATGAAATTTGCTTTACAAAGAATACACTTACTATTATTAAATAATAACTCCCAGGAATCAACAGGGATAACCCCAGCCAGAACTCTTAGAAGTAATGGAGAGGATGTCCTGAATTGGCCTTCCTTTGTTATCAAATTGACAATCACCCTAATTGTTATCATAGAGCCTTGATCCAGCAGCTGATGGAAGCAGATGGAGAAAGCCACAGCTAAGCCCTCTGACTAAGCTCCTAGTCTAGTCAAAGAAAGTGAAGGGGACTGTGTGACGAAGGGGGTTAAGATCAGGGTGGGGAAACCTACACAGACAGCTGACTAGAGCTACTGGCAGCTCACTGACTCTTGATTGACAGGTGGGGAACCTGCATGGGACCAAACTAGATACTCTGAATGTGAGTGACAGTTGTATGGCTTGGGCATTTGGTGGGTCCTCTGACAGTAAGACCAGGATTTATTTCTGGTGATTGAGATGGCTTTTTGGAACCTATTCCCTATAGAGGGATGCCTTGCTCAATCTTGATGGGGGGAGGGGCACTTGGCCCTGCCTCAACTTGATTTCCCAGACTTTGTTGACTTCTCATGGTAGGTCTTACCTCTTTGAGGAGTGGATGGGGTGTGGGAAAGCTAGAGAGTAGAAGAAGGGAGAAAAGGGGAACTGTGGTTGGTATGTTTAAAGACATTTTAAATTAAAAAAATATTTAAAAAGTGCCCTTCTTTACTTGTGGTACAAATCTTCCAATGACTATGAGGAGGAATACTATAAAAGAGAAAAGTCCTCCTATGAAAATCCAAATCACAGCAGGGGTTAAGTCACTACCTCTGCTTGATTATTACATGGTGAGCAGACTTTTTTTGAGGATCTAATCTATTTGGTGTTCTATAAGCTTCTTGTACCATTATAAGTATTTCCTGCTATAGGTTGGGAAACTTTTCTTCTATAATTTTATTGAATATATTACCTTTCAGCTGGTTTTCCTCTCCTTTTTCTATTCCTATTATTCTCAGGTCTGGTCTTTTCATGGCATCCCAAATTACTACTTCTAGGCTACGCAGAGACTTCCTTACCAAAGCTGGAGACACAGCTCCAGCTCTGGCCCCACACCCAGCCCTGCCCTAAACCAAACAAAGCTGGGAGGAACCCCCCTCAGCAATCCCCAGAGCAGAGTAAAACATTGTCCAGACCCCATGTCCAGAGCAGAGTAAGAGGCCACCTATAAATTTTAATGATAATAATGAACAAGATTAGAGGTTCTAATAAAGCAGCTCTCAGGATTAACACATACAGAAAGCTATAGAGAGTACACATTGATAATCTTTCTGAACAACAACTGTCCATCTGTTATAAGGGTTTCTGACACAGAATATTATCCAAACTAGAATACACAAAAGGTCTACTTCAAAAAAATTTTAAACTAGGAAATTATGAAAGAAACTCTAAAAATAGTTGAAGAATAATAAATAACCAATTTTAGTAAAGAGTTAGACTTATGTTCTACTTTATAAATTTAGCAGGTAATGCAAATTATAGTCTAAATCAGTACAGAGCTTCTATATTTCAGATTAAATGTATCAAAATGAGAACATGCAACAAGAGTTAATGCCATTTCAATGAAACATTATTAAGCTTTGGATTTAATTAACATAATGTTGATATATTGGCTTTAGTCCTAAGCAATAACTCATAAGTATAGTTGCATTTACAGTGACTGGTTAATATTATATTCTGAGTACTTAATGCCTTTCAAAGATTCATTTTTTCATTGGCTTAGTCTCCATGGCAGAAGTTACTGGGAGATGATGGGACCCTCAGTAGAGCAGTTTAGAGTATCCTTAGATTATTATAGTCACCCTGCCTCTGGGGCAACCTGTGTCATCATAGACAGACATCTTTGAACCTCTATCTCACGTCCAGAGCAGATTCAGACTCAGAGGTAAGCATATTCCAGCTCCTGGACCACCCAGAGAATTACTCTCTTTGCAGCTAGGGATACATACATACAGCTCTAGGCTAAAGCTGGGAGGGTACTTCCCCAGTGATCCTTACAGAAACAGGAAAAAGGGACCTTCCATAGGCGACCCCACCTACAGGGTGAGCTGCACCATTATACACAGACTGAAGCCTACAAGCCACAGAAACAAGTCCAGAGCTGAATCAGAGACCATGCAGACCAAATGCTCAGAGCAGATAGGAGACACACAAACCCTCTATCCACAACTGACAAGGAGATGAATAAGAGTGAACCATTGAAGCAATGGGCAGATGCAAGTGCAAGAATACATATAACAAAATAAAGAACAACAAGGCAATAACAGAAGAAAATAGTAGTTCTACAACACTAAGACCTGAACAGAGCAATGAAGAGGAAACAACAACAAAAACACTTTTATGAAGATTATAGAAGGCTTAAAAGAATATAAAAATTTTTCTTAAAAATACAAATAAAAAATTAGAAGAGATGAACAAATTCTTGAAAGAAAACCAAGAAAAAGAAAACTAACAAATGAAAGAAACATTCTAGGCACTAAAAATTGAAATGGAAGCAATAAAGAAGGCACAAAATGAGGCAAAGATGGAAATAGAAAATCTGAAGAAAAGATTTGGAACTACAGATACACTCATAACAACCAGAATCCAAGAGATAGGAGAACCTCTGGAATGGAAGACCCAATAGTGGAAATAGATACATCAAAGAAAACACTAAAACCAAAAGTCATAACATAAAACATCAGGAAATTTGGGACACGATGAAAAAACCAAACATGAGAATAAAAGAATAGAAGAAGAAGAAGAAGAAGAAGAAGAAGAAGAAGAAGAAGAAGACCAGCTCAAAGGCACAGATAATGTATGTATTCAATAAAATCATAGAAGAAAACTTTCCCAACCTTAAAAACAAAAGGAGTATAATAAAGATACAAGACACATACAGAACATCAAATAGATTAGACACCCCTAAAAAGGTTTCTCACCACACAATAATCAAGCCACAAAACATACAAAATAAAGAAAAAATTTTAAGAGCTGCAAAAGAAAAGGTCAAATTATCTATGAAGCAGACCTATTAGAATAACACCAGACTATTCAGTGGAAACAATGAAAGCAAGGAAGTCCTGGTCAGACATTATACAGACATGGCTGCTAACCCAGACTACTATACCAACAAAGCTCTCAATCACCATAGATGTAGTAAGCAAGATAATTCACAACAAATTCAGATTTAAACAATATCTATCCACAAATCTGACCCTACAGAAAGCACTGGAGGGAAAATTCCAACCTAAGGACCTCAGACATACCCATGAAATTACAAACAATCAATAATCCCGTAGGAAAAAAAAAGCACAAAGAAATAAAATACTCACAAGTTACCACCAAAAATAACAGGAAATAACAATCAGTGGTCATTAATATCCCTTAATATCAATGGACTCAATTAACCTATAAAAAGACACACACTACTAACATGATAGATACAGAAACAAAAGCCATCCTTCTGCTGCATACAAGAGAAACATCTCAACTTCAATGAAAGACACAGGCTCAGGGTAAAGGATTGGGAAAAGATGTTCTAATCAAATGGTCCCAAGAAACAAGCTGGTGTTGCCATCCTAATTTCTAACAAAGTAGACTTCAAACTAACATCAATCCAAAAAGATCATTGGGAACATTACTTCTATATCTCAGAAAAATTGATCAAGATGAGATCTCAATTCTGAATATCTATACCGCTAATATAAAGTCACTTACATATGTAAAAGAAACACTGCAAATCTTAAGCCCCACATCAAATGTCACACTCTAATAGTTCCAGACTCCAATACCCCACTTTCAAGCTTGCATGGGTAAACTAGACAGAGACTCAACAGAGAAATAAAGGGTCTAGCAGAGATTATTTTACAAATAGATTTAAGAAATATTTACAGAAGCTTCTAATCAAAAACAAAGGAATGTACATATTTATCAACACCACATGGAACTTTCTTTAAAATTGACCACATAATTGGCTAAAGTAACTATCAATAGATAAAAAAAATGGAAATAAACTCTTTTATCAGACCACCATGGTCTAAAGTTAGAGTTCAACAAAATCAAAAATCACAGAAAGCCTACCAACTCATGGAAACTAAACATCACTAAAGCGAAACAACTCTGGGTCAAGGAAGAAATTAAGAAAGAAATCAACCACTTCCTAGAATTTAACAAAAATAAATTCACAACATACCCAAATTTGTAGAACACAATGAATGCAGTCATAAAAGGAAAATTCATAGAACAAAATGCCTATATGAAAAACCTAGAGAAATCCCATGCAAGAGAATTAACAGCACAGCTGAAAGCCTTAGAACAATTAGAAGAAAACTCACCTAGGAGGAGTAGATGGCAGGAAATAATCAAACTTAGAGCTGAAATCAATACAATTGAAACAAAAAGAACAATACAAAGAATCAATGAATCGAAGAGTTGGTCTTTGAGAAACTCAAAAAGATAGATAAGCCCTTATCTAAACTAACCACAAAGCAGAGAAAGAGTATCCAAATCAACAAAATCAAAAATGAAAAGGGTAACATAACAACAGACTCCCAGGAAATCCAGAGAATTATCAGGTCTTACTTTGAGAACCTATCCTCCACAAAAATTGAAAACTTAAAAGAAATGGACAGCTTCTAAACAGGTACTACTTACCAAAATTAAATCAAGATCAGAATAAAAACCTAATCATATATAATCACAAAGGAAATTGAAGCTGTCATTAAAAGCCTCCCAAGTTAAAAAAGAAAAGCCTAGGTCCAGATAGATTCAGTGCAGTGAGACTTTGTTCTATAAAAAATAAAATTTTATAAAGAGACTATGATGGCCCTTCCCAAGAAAGAGACTTTGGTTCTATAGCTTCTTTGTCTCTCTCTCTCTCTCTCTCTCTCTCTCTCTCTCTCTCTCTCTCTCTCTCTCTCTCTCTCTCTCTCTCTCATTCTCTTTTGACTTCCTGGCTCATAAGGCCAGCATTTTTTATAGTGTTAATTCACTGCTTTTAGCAGACCTAAAGACACCAACCAATGGGAATGTCTGATTTTGAAGGACACAAGTAACTCTGAAAAACATGTCTGCATCTGGTTAAGACATATTTGCTGTTAAATGAACAATCTGTAAACAGCAATAAAAATCTCTCATAAAAGAAAATGATAAAAGTTGTAAGAGTAACACATTTAATCTAGAAATACTAATATACATGCATTTAACTTAAGATTAATAGATGAAACCCATTCAGTACAGAGGACTGGCAGATTCTGGACAATCTAACTTTAACCCTCTAAGGTAAGTAAAATTTAAAGAATTTTCATCAGAGGATACTCAGCCAGAAATATAGTATCTTAACTAAATATTAAAAAAACTATATTTTAAAAATAACCAAAGAATTTGGGTTACTCCTCAATAGCTAATATTATAAACCATGCTTTCATTTTTTTATAGTAAAAATATTTTTTTATGCTTTCCTTATTGTCAAGCTTCTGGAATGGATGATAATATATTATGAATTAACTCCACTGCTAAACCCATAAAACAATCTGTGAGATTCTTTCTCCCTTTTGAAGGACGTATCTCCTCAATATCAATATATTTTGTTACTTGAAGACAGTATCCAACAACTAATGGGCAATTAATTGCAAAGCAAAGTGGTGCCACTTGTATTTATTTCAAAATAAATTTGAAATATTTGTTAATGTATAATGAAAATCTATTAAAATATGCAAACCTCTATTTTCTTTCTTATCCACATACCCATGTGACCATTGTGAGCAGTAAATTAGGTATACAAATGTTATAGGAATATTGTGGTGACCTTTACAAACAGAACTACTACAATCACATTGCCCACAAAGATTCATAGAAAATATTGTTAAACAATGAAATAATTCATGAACAGTCTATTCAAAATATGACAACAGGAAAGCTCCTTAAAATAAATACATATATATTTTTAATTTTTGACAATATAATTTAATTCCAACTTTTTTTTTCTATTTCATACATCTAAATCTTCACAAATGTTCTTTCCCACATTCCTTCAAATTCATGGCATCTTTTTTCACCAATTTTTACTACATGCATATGTGTATGTGAATTTACATATATCTTCCTAAATATAACTCATTCCATCTGTGAGTGCATGAGAAACCTATAGAATTTATGAAGCCTGATCTCATATCCTAATCACTCACTTGAATCAGATTAGAGAACCTAAGAGATCCTTTCTCATCCTTCTGCAGAATAGACCATATGCCTTTCATGTGAAAGATGTTGTTCTTCCAACTGGAAAAGTGACCTCCTTATGTCTGAAGATGTGTATGCTCAGTGACAAATCCACATAACCAAACCGTGAAAGTTTCCCTGAGCTCATTAACACTGAATGACATCCTTTCCTCTAATATATTTCTTCATGATTGTTTATATCAAAACTACCACAAAATTACAGAGACCTAGGTTAAAACTTTTATAATAAAAATTCCTATTTTAAAACTTCTTAATCTGTATTTCACCATACACTGAGGAAAACATAAGTCAAAATGACTCATAACTGACAGATAACTGAAAATTAACAGAGACAATATTAAGCAGATTATTGAACATCAGCACATATGCTCAAAATGTTAAGTAGTCTCCTGAGACCTATAAAACTGGTCCAAGTCTGCATTTAAAAAATCAGAGAAAAAAAGGCAAGAGATAAAAATAACCAGAATGAAATTGACAGCAAATTTGATATCTGCCATGAAAGAATTAGTAAGCATGAGGACACAATAATGGGAACCAGTGGAAATGATGCATCGAGGAAGTACAGTGAGCCAGCATCCAGGGTCCAATACATAGTGGTATGATGTAGGAAATATGAGGACTAAAAAGTAAATAGAAAACTATATATTTAAAAATAATAGACTTCCCAAATGAAAACATGATGACAACAATAAACCCTGCAAAGATACAGACATGTCAAAGAGACAATTTGAACAAGATTTTAATAATACAAATAAAATGTTTTGTTCAACATCAATAATAACACAATGCAAAAGCAGCCGGAGAAGTGAAAATACTATATATATAAGGTGAAGGTACATATGCCAATGGTTAATAAGCAAGTTAAAGAAAAGCAGAGCAGCATCCTGCCAGTCCATGATCATAAAATGAGCAAAAGTACTGAAACACATAGGAGAATAAAGCCTTATGTATCCAACTAAAAAGAATTTTATTGAAAATATATTTTTTCACATAATACTTACTGACTAGGGTTTCCCCTTTCTCTATGCCTCCCAATTCTGCTTCCTCCTCTCCCCCGACTCAGATCCACTCACTTTCCATCTCTCAACAGAAACCCAACTGACCTCTAAAGCATAATAATAAAATAAAATAAGATAAAGCAAAAGCTAATACATTGGAATTGCGAAAAACAAACAGAAAAAATCTCAAAGGAACAAACAAGAAAGGAGATCCACTCCTTCACACACTCAGGAATTTCATAAAAACACAAAACTGGAAGCCATAGTTTAAGTAGAAAGGACCCAGGCAAACTTGTGCAAGACTTGTGTACGCTGCCCCAGAATTTGTGAGTTCATATGTACTTTGATCATGTTGACTCAAAAGGCCTTGCTTTCTTGGAGTCCTTCACCTCTTCTGGCTCTCTTAGCTTTTTTTTGCCTTCTCTTCCAAAGAGTTCCCTAAGACCTAAAGAGAAGAATTTGATGAAGACATCTCATTTAGGACTGAGTGTTCCAAGTCCTCCACTCTATATAATGTCTGATTGTGGGTCTCTGCATTTGTTACCATATGCTGCACAAGGAAGCTTCTGTAATGATGGCCAAGCAAGGCACTGATATATGTGTACAGATGAATGTCATTAGGAGTCATCTTTTTGTTAGGTTTGCCGGTTGTTGGTTTGTTTGTTTAGAAAAGAAGTATTTGGGTTTTTTTTCTATATCCTTGGACTCTCTAGTCAAAGGTTCTTGGTCACATAAGCGGTGTCCAGTATGGGTTCCATCTTATGTATTGGGCCATAGGTCAAATGACATATTGGTTGGCTATTCCCACAAGCTATGTGCCACCATTGCCTAAGCATGTCTTGCAGGCAGAACATCAATTTAGATCAACAGGTAGTAGCTGGGTTTCTGTTTACATATTAGCCCTGTGCAGAGAACTTTCATGTACCAAAGGCTCTAAGATTTAGGGGTGAAGGCTATCTGTACACACCACCTAGACTTCCCCATGTTCAATGAGTTGTGCAGGTATTGTCTTCAGCAATATTGACTTGTAATTAGTTTGTGGAGAGCAGCCTATAATCTTAGCAAAATCTTTGTTGTTTGGGGATTCCCATAGGATATTTTTGTCTAGCAACCTTAGATGAATGATGTTCCTAGTACTGGAGGCTTACTTGGTCACAAAGGATGGCCATTTGGGGCTATGTCTCTCCCATTATTTTGTTATTTCATTTAGATGGCTTTCATATATGCGTATATTTTAGGAAGCTTCTACTATTCCAGATTTCCATATTACCCCTTAAATGACCTTGTATTTTAGCCGTGTCCTTGTATTCACTCCCCTTTTCCCCTCCTTATCTCTGTTTCATCATTTCAACCTTCTGCACCTATATATAACTGTCTATTTTATTTCCCTTTCCTAAGAAGTTTCATGTGTCCTCTCTAGCCCCATGCTTTATGCCTAATTTCTGTGGGTTGACAGATTGTAGCACAGTTATCATTGACATAACCTCTAGTATTCAGATATAAGCAAATACATACAGTATTTGTCTTTCTGTTAAAGACTGAGTGGGTTAGGAGTTCCTCTGGAGGAAATGGCTCCAAAGTACCAGTGCACACACAGAAACAATCTGATCTTTTCTCTTGAGGCTCCACATACTGCCTTTGTCAGAGGACAGTTGCCTATCCTTGGAGGACCCATTTTTTTTTTCCTGATGATTCATTGGTGGCTATTCTTAATTCTGTGAGATCCGCAGAGCTCCAGCCAGGCATCACTGTGAGCATTTTCCTCATAATTCCTATTCTTTTCTTTATATACATTCTCATTCCTCACACTCAGCTGGAGCAGGAACTCACCCAAGGGCTCAGTCATATATCTCTGCTTCAACCTCATTGTTGGATGTAAGTTCTGTGATGTCATTTAGGGTGGCTATTCATTTGATTATAGGGGAAGTTCTCTCTAGGCAACATCTTCACTATTGGTTGAAGACCTATCAAGAGACATTCTGTGAGTTCTTGGAGGTTTCCCTAGCACCTAGTCTTTTCCAACCCCATACTGACATCCTGTATTAAGATCTACATCTCTTTCTTTTCTCTCCCTCCTTTTTTTCCCCTCTCACTCAATAATCTCCTTCAATCATAATTTGTTTCCACCCTTCTTATCTGCAATTCCTTATACTCCCAATTAACTAAGGAGATCTTCTCTATTTTTCTCTTCCTCGGGAAATCCTTGGATGTTCTGATCCCAAGCTTTTCAGGGCTTGTAGTTTGCAGCTTCAATGTTCTTTGCTTTTGTCTAAAGTCCACTAATGAGTGAGTACATCCCATGCTTATCTTTCTGGGTTTGTGATATCTCGCTCATGAGAATATTCTCCAAATCCAACCATTTGCCTGAAAATTTTATGTTGACGTTATTTTTTTTTCTGCTGAGTAGTACCCAATTCTGTAGATGTACCACAGTTTGTTAATCCATTCCTCAGTTGAGGGGCATCTAGGTTGTCTCCAAGTTCTTATGAATAATGCTGCTATGAATATTGTTGAGCTAATGCCTTTGGTTTCCAAATGTGTGTCTTATATGCCCAATAGTGATACTGTTGGATTTTGGGGAAGATTGATTTAAAGTTTTCTGATGAACCGCAATACTGCATTCCAGAGTGGCTAACAAGTTTACACTCTCACTAACAATGGAAGAGTGTTCCCTTTGTTCCACATTCACTCCTGCATAGGTTGTCATCTGTGTTTTTAATCTTGACCATTCTGACAATTATAAGGTGGTATCTGAAAGGTGTTTTGATTAGCATTTCTCTGATGGCTAAAGAGGTTGAGCAATTTTTCAAGTGCCTTTCAGCCAGTTGTAATTCTTCTTCTGAGAATTCCCTTTTTAGTTCTGAACCCCATCTTTTAATTGGGATATTTAGGGTTTGAGGATCTAGTTTCATGAGTTCACTATATGTTTTAGGGATCAATTATTTGTTAGATATAGAGTTGGTGAACTCTTTTCTCATTTTTTTCTTTCATATATTCCTTATTATTATTATTATTATTATGAACAAAGAAATCACACTTTCTATCCTTGTATATCCTTATACAAGGTCCCTTCCCCCTCCCCCATCAGGTCATTCTTTCTTCTCCACAACTACCCATCCCCTCCCTGGGCAGGCAGCAGGCAGTGCCATGATCCCACTGCCCCAACATTGCTTAGTTCAGTCTCCAATCCTGGCAGATACAGTTTTCTGCTCCCTCCCTCAAGAGTGAATCAGGAGTTCCTCTAGGGGGAGTGGGATCCAAACAGTCAGTCCAGGGTGTTTCTGATCCCAAGTTGTTCAGTAGTTGTGGTTTGCAGCTTGGGCATGCTTTGATTTTTTCTTGCTTGTTTGTTTGTTTGTTTAGGGTCCACTAATGAGTGAGTACATCCCCTGCTTATCTTTCTGAGTTTGTGATACCTCGCTCAGGAGGATATTCTCCAAATCCATATATTTGCCTGCAAATTTTAGGATATCATTTTTTCTTACTGCTGAGTAGTACTCCATTGTGTAGATGTACCACAGTTTGTTAATCCATTCTTCAGTTGAGGGGCATCTAGGTTGTTTCCAGGTTCTTGCTATTACAAATAACGCTGCTATGAACATAGGTGAGCTAATGCCTTTGGAGTGTGACTGTGCATCTTTAGGGTATACACCCAGAAGTGGTATTGCTGGGTCCTTGGGGAGATTGATTCTCAATTTTCTGAGAAACCACCACACTGCATTCCAAAGTGGCTAAACAAGCTTACACTCCCACCAAGAATGGAGGAGTGTTCCCCTTGCTCCGTAACCTCTTCAGCATAGGCTGTCCTCTGTGTCTTTTATTTTAGCCAGTCTAATAGATGTCAGGTGGTATCTCAAAGTTGTTTTGATTTGCATTTCTCTGATGGCTAAAGATGATGAGCACATTTTCAGGTGCCTTTCAGCCATTTGTAATTCTTCTGCTGAGAATTCCCTTTTTAGATCTGAACCTCATTTTTTGATTGAGTTATTCAAGGTTTTGGGCTCTAGATTCTTGAGCTCTTTATATATCCTAGAGATCAGTCTTCTATCACTTGTAGGGTTGGTGAAAATCTTTTCCCATTCTGTAGCCTGTCATTTTTTAGCTTCAGGAGATCCCACTTATTGATTGTTGGTCTTAGTGTTTGTGCCACTGGTGTTATATTTAGGAAGTGGTCACCTGTGCCAATTCGTAGAAGTGTATTTCCCACTTTCTTTTCTATCAAGTTTAAAGTGGCTGGGTTCATGTTGAGGTTTTTGATCCATTTGGTTTTGGGTTTTGTGCAGGGTGACAGGCTCAGATCTATTTGCATTTTTCTACACACTTCCATACAGCTATGCCAACACCATTTGTTAAAGATACTATCTTTTCTCCATTGAATGTTTTGGGCTTTTTGTTCATAGGTTTTTGGGTTAACGTCTGGATCTTCAATTCTATTCTATTGATCTACAAGTCGGTTTTCATGCCAGTACCAGGCTGCTTTTATTACTGTAGTTCTATAGTATAACTTGAAGTCAGGGATGGTGATACCTCCTGAGGTTCTTTTGTTGAGTAAAATTGTTTTGGCAATCCTGGTTTTCCTGTTATTCCAAATGAAATTGAGTATTTTTCTTTCAAAATTCCAAAAAATATTGTGCTGGGATTTTGAAGAGTAGTGAATTGAATCTGTAGATTGCCTTTGATAGAATTGCCATTTTTACTATGTTGATCCTACCAATCAAGGAATATGGGAGAGCTTTCCATTTTCTGATATCCTCTTCAATTTCTTTCTTCAGTGATTTAAAATTTTTGTCAAATATGTCTGTTACTTCTTTGGTTATAGTTACTCCAAGGTATTTAATACTATTTGCAGCTATTATGAAGGGTAATGTTTCCCTTATTTCTTTTTCAGCTCTTCTATCTTTAGTATACAGAAGGGCTACTGATTTAGTGTATAGAAGGGCTACATTGTTGTATACAGTTTGCTAAACTTTTGTTGAGAATTTTAGCATCAATATTCATGGGGGAAATTGATCTGTAATTCTTCTTTGTTGTATCTTTGAGTGGCTTGGATATTAGGGTAATTGTGGCCTCACAAAAGGAATTTGGCAATATTCCTTCAGTTTCTACTGGTGAAATAGTTTGAGGAGTAACGGTAGTAATTCTTCTTTGAATGTCTAGTAGAATAAGGCACTGAAACCATCTGGACCAGGGCTTTTATTTTGGGGGAGCCTTTTAATGACAGCTTCAATTTCCTTTAGGGTTATAGGCCTGTTTAGGTAATTAATCTGATCTTCATTTAATTTTGGTAGATGGTACCTCTCCAGAAAGCTGTCCATTTCTTCTAGGTTTTCCAATTTTGTGGGATGCAGATTTTCAAAGTATGATCTGATAATTCTCTGGATTTCCTGGGGGTCTGCTGTTATGTCCCCCTTTTCATTTCTGATTTTGTTGATTTGAACACTTTCTCTCTGTTTTTTGATTAGTTTGGCTAAGGGCTTTTCTATCTTGTTAACTTTCTCAAAGAACCAACTTTTAGATTCATTGATTCTTTGTATTGCTCTTTTTGTTTCAATTGTATTGATTTCAGCTCTAAGTTTGATTACTTCCTGTCGTCTACTCCTTCTAGGTGATTTCGCTTCTAATTGTTCTAAGGCTTTCAGCTGAGCTGTTAGGTCTCTAGTGTGGGATTTCTCTAGGTTTTTCATGTAGGCATCTAGCGGTATGAATTTTCCTCTTAAGACTGCTTTCATTGTGTCCCACAAGTTTGGATACATTGTGGATTCATTTTCATTAAATTCTAGGAAGACTTTGATTTCTTTCTTAATTTCTTCCTTAACCCAGAGATGGTTCACTGAGTGATGTTTAGTTTCCATGAGTTGGTAGGCTTTCTTTGATTTCTGATGTTGTTGAACTCTAACTTTAGGTCCTGGTGGTCTGATATGTTACAAGGGATTATTTCCATTTTTTTGTATCTGTTGATATCTGCTTTATGACCAATTATGTGGTCAGTTTTGGAGAAAGTTCCATGAGAAGCTGAGAAATATGTATATTCCTTTGCATTTGGGTGGAAGCTTCTTTAGATATCTATTAAATCCATTTGCACCTCTTTTAGACTCCTTATTTCTCTGTTGAGTCTCTGTCTGGTTGATCTATTCAGGGTTGAAAGTGGGGTATTGAAGTCTCCCACTATTAGGGTGTAAGAAGATGTGGGATTTGAGCTTTATCAGTGTTTCTTTTACATATGTAGGTGCCCTTATATTAGGGGCATAAATATTCAGGATTGAAATCTCCTCTTAACCAATTTTTTCTGTGATGAATAAGTAGTGACCATCTTAGTTCTTTTTAATTTTTTTTAGCTTAAAGTCTGCATTGTTAGATATTAGGATGGCAACCCCTGCTTGTTTCTTAGGACCATTTCACTAGAAAATCTTTTCCCAACCCTTTACTCTAAGCCTGTGTCTGACTTTGCAGTTGAGGTGTTTCTTGTAGGCAACAGAAGGATGACTTCTGTTGTTATATCCATCTTGTTAGTGTGTGACGTTTTATAGGAGAGTTGAGTCCATTGTTATTAAGGGATATTAGTGACCTTTGATTGATATTTCTTGCCTTTTTTTGGTGGTAACTTGTTTGTATTTCCTTTCTCTGGAGTATTCTTCTGTGGAAATATTAATTGTTTGTGGTTTCATGTGTATCTGGGGTCCTTAGGTTGTAGTTTTCCCTCTAATACTCTCTGTAGTGCTGGATTGGTAGATTGATATTGTTTCAGTCTGACTTTGTCATGAAATATCTTGTTTACTCCATCTATGGTGATTGATAATTTTGCAGGGTATAGTATTCTAGTTTTAGCAGCCATGCTCTTTTAGTGTCTGTATTACTTCTGACCAAGCCCTTCTAGCTTTCATCATTTCCATTGAATAGTCAGATGTTACTCTGATGGGTCTGCCTTTATATGTAAGTTGGCCCTTTTCTTTTGCAGCTCTTAAAGTTGTTTTCTTTGTTCTGCATGTTTTGTGGCTTCATTATAATGTGGTGTGCTGACTTTTTTGGGGGGTCATATCTATTTGGTGTTCTGTAAGCTTCTTGTATCTTTATAGGCACTTCCTTCTTCAGGTTAGGGAAATTTTCTTCTATGATTTTATTGAAAACATTATCTGTGCCTTTGAGCTGGTATTCTTCTCCTTCTTCTATTCCTATTATTCTCTGATTAGGTCTTTTCATGATGTCCCAGATTTCCTGAACATTTTGAGTTATCTTTTTTTGGTTTTAATATTTTCTTTGACTGATATATCTATTTGAGCTACTGAGTCTTCCACTTCAGAGATTCTATCTTCCATCTCTTGAACTCTGTTTGTTATGCTTGTATCTTTCAGCTTTTTTCTTCAGGTTTTCTATTTCCATCTTTGCCTCATTTTGTGCCTTTTTTATTGCTTCTATTTCAGTTTTTAGTTCCTGGCATGTTTCTTTCATTTTTTGGTTTACTTTTTCTTGGTTTTCTTTCATAGATTTGTTCATCTCTTCCAATTTTTGTTTGTATTTTCTTCTGTTTCTTTAAGGCAATTTTTATATCTTCTTTGAGAGTTTTTATGATCATCATAAAGGAATTTTTGGTGTTGCTTCCTTCTGTTTCCTCTTCATTGCTCATTTCAGGTCTTGTAGTTGTAGGACTGCCACTTTCTTCTGGAGTTACTTTGTTGTTCTTTATATTATTATGTAAATTTTTGCACTGGGGTCTGCCCATGGCTTCAGTGGTTCACGATTATGTGACTCCTGGTCAGTTGTGGCACATAGGCTTGTGTATCTCCTGTCACCTCTGACCAACTGCTGCTCAATCTCTACCTCTGCTCTCGGCAGGGCACTGAATTTCAAGTTTTCAATTCTTCTCTGTTTGAGCAGTTGGAGGCAGGGTGGCCCTGCAACTTCCCTTAACAGCAGCTGGGGGGACCCTGACAGCCAAAGTTTATTTCTGTCTGCTACAGAGTGTGTGGGGACACACTCCACAGACAGCACCTGTTCTCGGAATCGGAACACGACCCCTTTTGCCATTTCTGTAGGCTGTCATTTTGTCTCATAGACTGTGTCCTTGGCCTTACAGAACCATTAGTTTCAGGTAGAGTCCCAATTTTTAATTGTTGTTCTCAATGTTTGTGCTACTGGTGTTGTATTTAGGAAGTAGTCACTTGTGCCAATGCATTGGAGGGTATTTTCCACTTTCTTTTCTGTCAACTTCAGTTATGTTGAGGTCTTTAATCCACTTGGATTTGAATTTTGTGCAAAGTGATAGGTTTGGATCTATTTGCATATTTCTGCACACTACCATCCAGTTATACTAACACCATGTGTTGAAGATACTCTCTTTTTTTCCACTGAATATTTTTGTCCTCTTTGTCAAAGATCAGGTGTTCATAGGTGTGTGGGTTAATGTAAGGGTCTTTAATTCAGTTCCAATGATCCACACGTCTGCTTTTATGCTATTACCAGACTGATTTTATTACTGTAGCTCTATAGTATAGCTTGAAGTCAAGGATGGTGATGTTGCCATTTGTTGAGCAGAATTGTTTTGGCAATCCTGGCTTTCCTGTTACTCCATATAAAGTTGAGTATTGTTCCTTCAAGGGTCTGTGAAAAAGTTGTGTTGGGATTTTGATAGGGATTGCATTGAATCTGTAGCTTGCTTTTAGTAAGATTGCCGTTTTTACTGTGTTGATCCTACCTCTCCAGGATCATGAAAGATCTTTCCATTTTTCTTTAATTTCTTTCTTCAATGATTTAAAGTTTTTGTGAAACAGATCTGCTATTTCTTCCGTTAGAGTTAAGCCAAGATATCTAATGCTATTTGCAGCTATTATATAGGGTGTTGTTTCCCTTATTTCTTTGTCATTCCTTTCAGCCTTAATGAATAGGGGGAATATTGTTTTTTGTTTGTTTGTTTGTTTAGTTAATCTTGTATCCTGCTACATTGCTGAAGGTGTTTATCAGCTGCAGGATTTCCTAGGTAGAATTTTGTGGGTCACTTATATATACAATCTGCAAATAGAGATTGTTTCACTTCTTCTTTTCCAATTTGTATCCCCTTAATCTTCTTTCATTCTCTTATTGCTTTAGCTAAAATGTCAAGAACTATATTGAATAGATAAGGGGAGAGGGAACAGCCTTGTCTTGTTCCTGATTTTAGTGGGATTGCTTTGAGTTTTTCTCCATTAATTTTGATGTTGGCTGTGGGCTTGCTGTGTATCGCCTTTATTATATTTAGGTATTTTCCCCGTATTCCTGATCTCTCCAGGACTTTTAGCATGAAGAATTGTTGGATTTTGTCAGAGGTTTTTTTCAGCATCTAATGAAATGATCATGTGGGTTTTTTTTCTTTCAGTTTGTGTATATGATGAATGATATTCACATTTTTTCATATATTGAATTATTTCTGCATCTCTGAGATGAAGCCAAATTGATCATGGTGGATGATCTTTTTCATATGTTGTTGGTTTTCATTTGACAGACTTTTATTTAGTACTTTTACATCAGTGTTCATGAGGGAAGTTGTTCTGTAATTCCCCTTCTTTTTTGCATCTTTGAGTGGCTTGAGTATCAGGGTAATTGTGGCCTCATAAAAAGAGTTTGGCAGTGTTCCTTTAATTTCTACTGTATGGAACAGTTTGTTCAGTATTGGTATTAGTTGTTCTTTGAATGTCTGGAAGAATTCTGCAGTGAAAGCATCTGGGCCTGGGACTTTTTATTTGAAAGGCTTTTAATCAAAGCTTCTATTTCCTTTGGGATTATAGGTCTGTTTAGGTCATTTATCTGATCTTGATTTAATTTTGGAAAGTGGTACCTGTCCAGAAAGCTGTCCATTTCTTTTAGGTTTTCCATTTTAGTAGAGCATAGAATTTCAAATATGACCTGATAATTCTCTGGATTTCCTGGGTATTTGTTTTTATGTCTCCCTTTCATTTCTGATTCTGTTAATTTGGATAATCTCTGCCTTTTGGTTAGTTTGACTAAGAGTTTATGCATCTTCGTGACTTTCTCAAAAAATCAATTATTTGATTCATTGATTCTTTGTATTGTTCTCTTTGTTTCTATTGTATGGATTTTACTCTAAGTTTGATTATTTTCTGCCATCTACATTTTCTAGGTGAGTTTGCTTCTAATTGTTCTAAAGTCTCAGCTGCTCTATTGGACTCTTTTGTGAGATTTCTCTTGGTTTCTCATATAGGATGGCGTAGGAGTTGGAGTGTGCTCACCTCTTACTGTGCTCTGGACATGGGCTCTGCAGAATCTCATATTTCACTTTCATATATCATAGATTCTACTTATTCAAAGTGAGCTAAATAACAATTCAGTTAAAGTCTTAAAATATTAAAAACACAAGCAAATTCTATTAAAGATGCAGTACATAATTTGAATATTCCTCTTGTGTCATTAAATCCCCTTTATAGTTTAAAATCACCTACAGTAGAGACTCATAGCCTTAATGATTGGCTATCTGAGACGTCAAAGGATAATCAATATCCTTTCTATGAATAATTTCCTAGGCATTGAAAATAAAAAGGTACTTTGTAACTCATCATTGAAGTTAGTATTGACTTTGTATGTTGTAGAATATTTAACTATGTAAAGATGTATAACATTTGTTTATGTTGCAGAATATTACTTTGAGTATGTGAAGGTTTGTTACATTTCTTTATGCTGCATTTAGTTTAATTAAGTAAAGATTTGCCGCATTTGTTTCACCTTGCCCACCTAAGGCAGCTGATTGTTCTAATAATGAGCTGAACAGCCAATAGCTAGGAAGAAAGAGGGCTAGGTAGGTCTGGTAGGCAGAGACAGTAAATAGGAAGAAAAATCTAGGCTTGAGGAGAATGAGAAGATGAGAATGAGAGAGAGAGAGAGGAACATGCCTGGAGTCAGAAGCCAGGCAGCCACCACACAAAACAACAGTGAAAGTAAAATACACAAAAGAAAGATAAAAATGCCCTAAGGAAAAATATAAAGAGAAAAAAGTTAAATTATAAGAGCTAGTGGGACAAGCATGAGATAAGGCTGAGTATTTATAGCTAATAAGAAGTTCCTATGTCACGATTCAGGAGCTGATTGGTGGCCCAAAAAGAAAAGCCTGCTAAATCTATAAAAAATAAAATTAGCATACAAATTATGTTATGGCCAACCTAGAGTCCAAAATGGATGGGTGAGTTGATTAGTTCTTCCTAAACTGAGAGAAACTATTACAATGTGCTGAGCATATTAACAACACTGATTTGAATTCAGAGAACCTGTATTCAAAAACATTATCTCAAATTTTCTCTAATATTTGCTGTGCTCTTTGTGACTTCCTGCTAATAGTACTCTTTAAAGCACATCAGAGTAAATATTCATTTAAAAAGGTGGGATACCTTTTCTATGAGTGTTTGCTACATGTGGGAAGGTTTCTTCTTGAATACTTAGATATGTTAATAAACCATAAAAATTAGTTTGTGGCATTTATCTTGCACAAAAGAATTATTTGAGTTTAAAGAAGTATGATTATTTTTACTCATATGAAATTCTTCAATCCTGTTTTACCCTAAGTGCTAAATGACAAGATATTTTTAACTCCATGAAAATATTAGCTTTAATATAGAGAACACAGATTAGCATATATATTAGACTAAAGATAAAAATCTTTTCTTCATTTTAGTAAATCCAGAAAAAGAAAAATTATGCTTTTTATAGCCATAGCTGCTTCATAGAGTTATTAATTCACACACAAACATACAATATCTTAATTAAAGGAATGGAGATGCTACAGAGACCACTCATCCTTCCTATGCTAGAATTACATTTATATCCAACTTGTGCATAAAACATTTTTTTTCTCTCTTCTTTATTTTGTATTTATCAAAAAAAAACACAGTAAAAAGAATTTAAAATGTGGAAGAGTTAACAATAACTATACAGAGGATAAGAATGATAGGCATGGCTTATCAAGGGTGGAAATACAAATAAGATTGCTACACCTATATTTTCTTTGTGTTCATCTTTCCCTCTGAATTTTTTTTTTCATCCCTGTATATTCTTATTCAAGGTCTCTTCCCCCTCCCAACACATCTGGTCATTTTTCTTCACTGCAACTCCCCATCCCCTCCCTGGGCAAGGAGCAGACAATCCCATGGTCCCACTGACCCAGTAATGCTTAGATCAGTCTCCACTTCTGGCCAAATCCAGTTCTTTCCCCCCTCCCTCAAGAGTGAGTCAGGTGTTCCTCTAGGTGGAGTGGGATCCAAAGGGTCAGTCCAGGGTGTTTCTGATCCCAAGCTGTTCCGTGGTTGTGGTTTGCCGCTTGGGCATGTTTGACTTTTTTTC